>SNQJ01S0159782.1:0-21814 GCA_010110895.2 Picea sitchensis
GGATTTTGTTTGTAAAAATAACGAGGCAAAAATATACAAGAGGAACAATTTTTGAAGAAAGGAATGAAGGGCTTTTCCCAAAAGAAATAGACATCAAGGCTTAAGACTTTGAGGATTTGCAAAGAAACAAAAATGAATTGTAATTTTCAGTCTTAAAGATTCACTTTTTTAATAAGTATCAGTCTGTAAACTCTCCTTGTTATTGTTTCTTCTTATGTATACCCATAACTCTTTCAATCTATGTATCTAATGTATTAGCTATATAAATAAAGTTTTGAAGAATAACAATTTGGTACTACCTCCCTTGCTATATATGTCTTTGTTATTGTGTTAAGATATATCAGATTATGATTAAGTGAAAAAATGTTGTCCACATGCATTTCCCTCAGTGACTAAGGTTTACCCTAGCTGCCGCTTGCTCCAGTCTCATATCACTGCAAATCATTTCAAAATCTTTGTTGCGCACGACCTAGATGGGCTTCCAAGCCGTCCCTTGGTTACATATGGTTCATTTGTTAATGGTCTATCATTTTTGCAGGTTTTGTTGATCGAATCTGAAAGATGGATGCCAAAATCTTAGAGGATATTGAGGCATTTCGCTCTTTGGTTCGATCTATGAATCTTAGGAACAAAAATTTAGCTCTTTCTAGTCGATTTGTCAAACGATTTGAAGATATTCTGCATTTGGAGTTCTTATCCTTGAAATCTCATAGATCAACTCTCTTTTTTGGAAAACGTGTTGTTGTGGGTGATTTTACTGGGCTATGGCCAAATTCGAAGGCTGTGGAATCTTAGGTGTTGGAGCAATAATGGCCTAAGGTCAAAAGTATGATAACATATTTTGTTATAGGTAGGGGTTATTTTATTTTTACATTTTTTAGCAAATTTGAGAGGGACATAATATTCCGCTTCAGTCTCTATTTTATGGGTTCAAGGGGAATGTTTCTCTCCCCATGGAATTTAGACTTGAATCTAGAAGACAAAATATCGACAAACCCGGTGTGGGTGAGGCTTGATTTTCTTCGTCTAATCTTATGGGAAGAAAACTATTTTAGATCCATTACGAATACATTGGGTAGATACATAGATTGGGTAGATCCAAAAGGAAACCAGTACTCCTGTACAAGAATTTGTGTGGAAGTGAAATCAAAGAAGGGTCTGCTAGAGGCAGTGCAAATCAAAGTTGATGATTGAAGTTTCCAACAACCTCTTAACTATGAGCATAGTCCTTTCAAGTGCCACACTTGTCATGATCATGGGCACTTTGTGAATTTTTTTCCAAAGATGCAATAATATCAGCCGCCCCAAAGAAAAGATTCTAAGTTTAAAACAATCACACCAAAACAAACGAATTCACAGTGTAAGGGACTGCACCAGCCACAACAGTCGGAAAAATCTCAGGGGAGTTTGAAGAATAATCAATTTGGAGTCCTTGAAAATATAAGTGATGCAGAAAATATCAAAGAACAGGGGAAGGACCCGATAAATCATCCTTCCAATGGTTTTGATCGCCCTCTAGAGGAACCAATAATCAGTCCAAAATTAGATAAGAAGGAAGATGTTTTAGTTGAAGAAGAAGGAGATGATGTTAGAAAAGTCAAGGAAAAATATGGAGGTGATAGTAAGGAGACTGAAGAAGAAGATGATGAAACCAACGAGGAGTTAGAAGAGGAAGAAGTGGAAGCTCCATGATCAAAAGTGGCAGCAAAATTTTCAGGTTAAGGGGATTCGGTTCCAAAAGTATAGTCCTGTCTCAATCCTTCTAAATCCTTTTCCTTTTCTCATGCTTTGAAAAAATATGCACCTAACCCCTCCCCTCCTCTTACAAGCGGAAGGAAGTATAAAAAGGAATAGGTAAACATGGAACATGAACGCACTATAGCTCTATTCCATTTGAGCTTTTCAGTCCCACTTGGCAACCATAAGTATGCATTGAAAATTTGTGTTTTTGCTTTTGTCATATGTACAAATCTATACTTGGAAGGATAGTTGTAGCCTTTTTGTAACAACTGCTGAGAATATGTGCTCACTAAGAACTAGTAAGGCTCTTTATCTGCTGAAGGCTTTAGGGCATTTTGAATTTTTGTATACTTTGGTTGTTTTTGCCTCTACACAACCCCTTTTATAATAAAAAACTAACCATTTTTGTTGAAAAAAAAAGATATATCAGATTTCATGAATGATACTATTAGTATTTGACATGACCTGTTGTTATCTTTTAAATGTTGTGATCATGCATGTATCTTTGTTTGAATACCTTTTGTGCTGCTATTGAATTCTCACTGCTCAATATGCATTTCTTCTGAACAAGTATTGAAGATTTATTTGTCTAAAACACTTTCAACTTGTTTAACTGCACTTTCTTATATCCCTTTGAATATTTTCTAAGAATTTGGCTACAAATTAATTTAATTTTGGATTAAAGAATGAAAACAGATATAGATGTCTTGGCATAGTTCCTATGCAGCTAGGAACATCTCAAGGAACATCAGGATGAAAGATGGATATATCTCCTCATTGGCCTCTCTTCTATTACCACAACACTTCCCTCTTTAGAAGCATATTTGGAATAGTGTTGAGCTCCCTAAAATCAATGCGTTATGCTGGATCATAACCCATGGGAAACTTCTAACTGCAGAAAATTTGAGGAAAAGAGGAATCTGGGGTCCCTCTAAGTGTGAACTATGTGGCACAATAGATGAAGCAATTCAACATCTATTTTTTGAATGTAGTATTGCCAAAGAAGTTTGGTTTTATGCCTTTGCTGGGATAACTCATCGAGTTCACTGACCATCCACATGGGTTGAGATGTTCATGTTATGGATTTGGAATTACCACGAGACTTTTAAAAATAAAACTCTTTTAAAACAATATGGTATGGAATCCCAAAATTCATTTATTGGAAGCTATGGTTGGCCAGAAATAAGGCGATTTTCAACAATGTTTTGGAAAATATAGTAGTGATCACAACCAAAGAAAAATCCCTTCTTTTGGAGCACCTCAAAAGCATAATTAAAAGTGAAGATCAAGGATTGGATAGTGTGGAAGGGCTCTGGATAAAACAATTTGATTTGAGTAAACATACCTCTCCCTCCTTTATGGTCAAGTAGATTGGTGACCCTCAATGGAAAGAGAGAATGGAGAGGAAATACTTTATAGATTGGGAACTAAAGCAAATATCCTTTTATTTTTTTTCCAATGGGGCCTCAATGAATAACCCAAGGATGGCAAGAGCGGAGAGGAGTCTCCTTGATCCCAGATGAACTTCAATAATCTCTCATGCATGGGGCTTAGGTAATCTATCCAACAATCTGGTTGGGGCTTATGCTCTATGGTGTGGTCTAACTATAGAAAACAAGGAAAATATCAAGTCACTATCAATCTATGGGGACTCAATGATTATTGTCAAAGAAATGATTGGTAAATCCACTCCCGAAGGAGCCAAATTAAATACAATCTGAATACACTGAATACAATCTTTGTTACACATTATTTTTGTCACCCCTATGACCGTTAATGATGTAAACCTATCCTTTGTCTTTAAAAGGATCAATGGCCTTAATCCCTGAAGAAGGATGAAGATGATTTTTCCCAGAAAGATGAAATTATACTTTTCCTTTTTCAAAAACCTTATAAAAATGGACCGTCGCACCTTGCTTAGTGTTAAGGGTGTGACGATCTAGGATCATTGCAGTTTGCACCATAGTGGCCTGTGACGTCGTCACAATTTTCTCAATGTTAATGGTGTGATGATTTTCGTACAAAGGAAAAAGAGGAATTTCTTGAAAGTTCTAGAATAGAAGCTTCGAGGGTGAGGCGGCCTCTGATCGATTTGGATGTGAGTCGCATCCCTGATCTCATGGGATCATCCTAACCTCCTCACCCTATCCTTTTCAACCTATAAAAGGAGAGGATTTCTCATGGGGAAGGTTAGATTGGATTGAGTTGGCTAGATTTTGGTGTGAGCTGGAGTTTTGTAGTTTGGAGTTTTTAGAGCTTGTATGTTGGTTTTGAGATTTGCTTTTTCAAGATAGATGGTTGATCTCAGAATCCATGGAGTGGAAGTGTGTGGGAAGCAAGGAATTGTTGGAAGGGGACTTGCAACATCAAGGCTTCGGTTGTATTCTCCTTTTCATATTTCTAATACAATAATATATTTCTTTCCCTTAAAATTGGTCTTATTTTATTGTATGACTCCTTGATCACATACATAGGTTTTGTTGAGTATACGTTGTTGCTTTCACTTCGTTGGCTTGTGTCTTTTTACAAGTTCAACATCCCATAAGCCTTGGAACAGAGAGAGGATGACACTAGCGAGGACAATTTTTTTTTAAAAGGTATGCCATTTATCTCTTGTTAGTTAGTATGCTTGATAATTAAAACTTAGGGAAAGTTTTATATTCTGTCTTGTTTTGTTCTAGTTTCAGGGTGAAACTAGGGAGATATGTTTGTGTCCGCACTTACTGATTTGACTGATAAAAAAATTGGCGACCATACTGTGGAACAAATTGTTTTCCTAGTTTGTCTTTCTTTCTTGCTTTGATTTCCTGGGTTCTGTTTTCTGAGTCACTGGGAGATCCAGATTGAGTCTCTGACTGTTTAATTTCACTGGAAAACCTTCATGATTTTTATTTTTTCCATTTTTCTTTTGATCGTCGCACCCTGCTTTGAGGGGCAGTGCGACGATCTAGGATCGACACATCCTACCTTCAGACACAGTGCGACGTCGTCACACTGTACTGTTCTCTGGCCAACGACGATCTAGGTTCGTCGCACTGTGCTAGTTGGTAGGCCGCGACGATTTTGTGAAAATTTTTAGTTTTTGATAGTTTTCCTTGCCCAGATCTTACATATGGTTTTGGGGTGAATTTTTGGTTTGATTATGATATGTTTACAATCTGCTTGACAGTCTTTGAGTCTTATTTTAGCCTTATTTGCTTTGTTTTAACTTGTTTTCTTTTTAAACATTTGATCTCTTGCTTTGAGTGTCTTTTAGTTACAAAGCATTGTTTTTCTTTAGAATTGTTTAGTGAAAGAACACTTGTTTTTTCTGAATAGTTCATGTTAAAAGAGAGAATTTGTTTGGGTTGCTTTGTTTTATAGAGATTTGATATTGCTTTTAGCTATCTTTGAAACAAAAAAATTAATTTCTTGCTTTGCATTAGGTTGGGGGCATATTTGCATTTGAAGTAGCGAAATTGCATGGTTTTTGGCATTTTTTGGTCTTAAATTCTTAAAAAAATTCGAGGCCAAGAATTGTGTATTGGTGTACAGTGTCTTTGGCTCATTTCTTGAATATCTTGATATTGATGAGTTGAATAAAATTTTGGGACATTGTGCATATGGGATTGATAAACGTTTTCTCCTTCTCGTAATATAGCTTTCATCGAAGTGAAATATTTGCATTCTCATTTCTTTACATTGTTTAGAGTTGGTCAAAACATCATCTCGTCCACGCCATTTTTGTCTTGAGTAAACAACAACCTTACAAATAAAGTGCTTATAAAAATTGATTAGACATTTTTATATTTTCTGCTAGCAAACCTACATTATCTTAGAGTGTAGGGCTTTGGAATAGGTGTTAAAGATAACTTTCCAAAGCTGTAAACAAACATAGTATCTTGTGATAGAGAGAGTTTAAATCCACTTGCTACATTTTGTCTTGGGAAGCCCTTCTAACACAAGTGTCAATCACGAGGTCGTATTAGGACTGGCATAGTTACTCACCCTGCTTTGTTGGTGTTAGTGTGGAGATTGCGCCTATTATTGGGGGTCACTTGAGAAGAAAATCATGTGGGGACCCTCTCGAGTTGATTTTAGGCTTAGATACCTTGCCTTTGCGCGTGGATTAGACTGTCGACTGTTTCCCCAGGCATCATTGTTTTAATTGGTAACCTTAGTGGCCTATCTCTTTAGGGTCTTTACACGAGGTGACTGTGGAGGGGCAAGTCTTCACGGTACTTGGAATCGACGTTGGCCAAAATCACTTGGGCTCCTTGGAGGGTATACCGATGATTATGTGTGAGAGCTTGCACCAGGGTGTAAGTCCATTAAGCAGGTCGTCAACGTAACTTTTTCACATGCTCTATCTCATCCCCTTCATACATTGTTCCCACAACGTTGGATTTCATCACCAACTAGTGCGTTCATTGTAAGAAGGTTTTGTTTGCTTGTTTGCTTACTAGATTTTTAGCGTGTGCTGTTTGTTTTCCCTAACAGACTCTAGGTTGGGTCTTTATTTAATGGCATCAGTTCCCGAAACGACCAATGAAGGAATCCATTTTCCAGGGGAACCTTTCGTTTTTCCTTCTTACGGAAACATTGGTCCTCCTCACATCATTACTTTGAGCCTTCTAGGTCTCACAATTGGATTGCGGGTATGGGTGTTTTCCACTTCGACAGTCTCGAATGCAGCAAGTGCTTCGGTTGTAAGAACTTCACCCCAAGACCATCAACCTCATGTTGATCCTTCACCATCTTAACCAATAAGATCTTCTTTTCCTTCTTCACTTGCAAGGTCTTCTTCCGTTTCATCTTCTTGGCTGAGTGAAAGCTCTGAAGCTAGTCACACGGTGGATAAGAAGAAGAAGAAGAAAAGGAAGTTTAAGAAGAAGAAAAATAAGCAAGGATCCACACCTCCAACCACTGCTAGACATGTTGGAAAACCACCAACTATTGATAATCGTGTTGGGAGTGTTGATGGTGCCAAGATCACCCAAACAACCCGTAAGCCCAAGTACCCTTGTAGGCTTTGTAAGGGTAGCCATCTTCTTAGGGATTTCCCTGGTGTATCCAAGGTTATAGAAGCATGGTCTACACACCCTTATCAGCCCATGTCATTAGCCTATGATCAACATGTTGCCGACCTCCCGTCAACTAGTTAAGATACGGTTGGGAAGAAGAAAAGTAGAGTCAAGTTCCCTTATATGTTACGTGGAGGGAGTCATCAAACTCACCTTTTCCCTCGTATGGACAAAGCCTCAAAATTACTGGAAGACATGACTGTTTCCCAGCCTCAACTTCCAGCTGCTTACTGTAAGCTTTGTCTAAACCCACCTGTAGTTGATGGGATGATCATCTTGGTCCCTTCGTCGGTCAGTCCGATTGATCATGTGGTCAATCTGGTCACGTCCTTAGTTGAACCAGTTAACCAAGTGGTCGATCTGATTTCATCCTTGGTCGATCCCACTCTCCCTTTCAAGAGTGAAACCCATGTGGTCGATCCTTTTCCACCTGTCGACCCCATTCTCCCCTTGAAGAATGAAACCCAAGTGGTCGATCTAGTCTCGTCATCGGTCAATCCTACTCTCCCGCTAGAGAGTAAACCTAATACTGCTCATGTTTTTCTTGTTGATACAGACACTACCATGCTGAGGGGAATTCCTCCTTCTCCCGTGGAACCCCCTCCAAGTAATGAGGCCATCCTTTTTGATTGGGGTGCGCTAACTGCACCTTGTCTTCCCTCTCACATTTCTTTCACGATTCCAGTACAAGTTTGTGGTCGGGATGTTCCTCAGACGCTAATAGATGAAGGTTCATCTATTAGTATTTTGTCCTCTATTGCTTGGCAAGCTTTGGATTATCCTCAGCTTGAGCCAATTACGTAGAACCTATTGGCTTTCAACAAAAGAACCAATAACCCTTTATGAGTCCTTCCTCAGTTTCCTGTAACTTTGGAAGGGAAAACTGTCTTTATTGATGTTATGGTAGTCCAAGACCCCTTGGATTTCAATTTTCTCCTTGAGTGAGATTACGTCTATGCCATGAAAGCTATCGTGTCCACTCTTTTTCATGTGATATATTTCTCTCACGATGGAAGAATTGTGACTATTGATCAAATTTCATTTGTTGGCCCTAACTTGACCATAAACTCGATGACCTCCCTAAACAGTTCTTATATGCAAATGGTATTGCCCCCGCAATAGGTCAATTATGTGGCGTTATCTCCCATGTCTTCAGCTGTCGATGATGATGAGCCTCTCAGTGTGAGATCGGTCTCTTATGACTTGGATCCGGTAGTTGACATGGTGATCTCTTTGGTAGGGCTATTGGAGCCTGACCTACTTACCCCCGTTGCGACCCTCGACATGGTGTCTTTCCAGAGCGTTGTTCTTTCGTCCAATGAATATCTCTTGGAATCCATGACTGAGTTTTGTCCCTTGACATGGTGTCCTTCCAGAGCATTGTCCTCTTGGAATCCATGATCAAGGAGAGTGTTTGAGCATGGTTTTCTGATTTCAAGCTCATTAAAAAATGAAACCAACTTTGAGCATGGTTTTCTAATTTCAAGCTCATTAAAAAATGAAACCATCTTTGAGCATGGTTTTCTAATTTCAAGCTCGTTAAAAAATGAAGCCAATTATGAGGATAGTTTGTTGTGCCTCTGTGGCAACCTCGTTAAAAAATGAAACATATGTCTTGAGCATGGTTTTCTGATTTCAAGCTCGTTAAAAAATGAAACAGTGGTTTGGGGATTGAACCTGGATTCTCGAGCATAGTTCTTCTCCTGTGTCAAGCTCGTTAAAAAATGAAACAACTTCCCCCTCTCTGTTTGAGTCAAGTCCTTCGTCTAGTATTTGAAGCTTCATTTCATTCTCCTTTGCAGCTGGACGAAACGAAGCTTGGGGGGCATTTGCTTACAACCTCTGGACTTCATGTTGAAGTTAAGCTGCTAGCTTTTTAAGTTGTGGGCTAAGTACCAACCATCCCTGGATTCTGCGTTGGGAAGTCACAAGCATAGTTTTCTATGGTTCAAGCTTGTGTAAAAATGAAACCACCTACCTCAAGCCTAGTTTCCTCTGTTTCAAGCTTGTGTAAAAATGAAACCAGGTCCAAGCATAGTTTTGTTTAGTTTTTAAGCTTGTGTAAAAATAAAATCTATCCCAAGCATAGTTTTGTTTTGTTTTAAGATTGCATAAAATTGAAAACAATCCTGAGCTTAGTCTTTTTTGTTTCTCATGCTCGTAAATACATGAGAATGTAACGGAGTAAAATTTCATCACTTTTTCGGACTCGTAAAGGTTATACAAAAAAGGAACCCGCTGGAGTCTCCTTTAATCTTTTTTCAGACTCTCTAAACATGAAAAGATTGCCGAGCGATCTTGTTCTTTTCACGCTAGCTAAAGTATTAGAAAGCACGTCTGTTGAGTGATAGTTTATCTCTTTTTCGGTCTCATCATACTACTTTACAAAAAATGACATTTTGGAGTTTTCTTTAAGTTCTTTTCAAACTCCATAAATATGAAAAGACCACTGAGTTTTCTTTCTTTGGACTCGTAAAACAAACATCGAAAGGCCCACATGGGACCAAACCACTCCTTCCCAAGGTTCGTTAAACATACTCCGAGGGACTCATCCGAAGGATGATATTACAATTCAATCATATGTTATTCTCAAGCTTGTGTAAAAATAAAGAGGTACTCGCCAGAAATGGTGGGGGAAAAATTGGGAAAGAAATGTATCTAAAACCTATATTCTATGGAAGAGTCTCCTTTGAACATGACACCCTTTCACTCACTTTGTGTCTAGGTTGGAAAATCTGCTTGTCTCTTGATCATACTCCTTTATAATATTACAAATTGGTCTGTGATCCCTGTTGTTGAGTCAGTGTTTCTAAGACAATTGTTGTGTCGTTAATATGTTCAAAGAGGAGTTCAACCCGGAAAGCCTTCTATTGTGTCAACCATTTCTGTAGTCCTTAATCCTTCTATTGCATCGGCCATCCCTGAGTCATTCCTAAATCACTTGTTACTCTGATCTACCTCAAATATTTTTACTCGTTTCGTTTCATTGATGGGGGAGACATTAAGGCCCTCCTGTGACGATTCTTTTCCTGTTGACTCCAACTCATTATCTACGAATCAAACTTAGAAACTAATTGGTACCTTGGAACTTGCATGCCTCAATGGCAGGTTTCCTCATTTTCGAAAGTGGGTTTTCATTATTGACCCCTTATTGGAATATTTCATCAAGCATTCAACTTCAACTCATTAATTCACATTCGTTGGATTGTACTAGAATACCTTGGGAGTCATTGACATTAATGGTGATTTCCCTCGCACTTGTTAACGATATTCATTAATGACTGGTAGTCAAGTGGTTTCTACCATGTTCGACTTCAACACATGTATTCACATGGTTAGATTTGTACTATAGAGTGACGGAGAAGAAGACACTCGATCTTTTCTGACAGATTCAGGTTGCGTTGGAGTGTATTCAGATTGTAATGTTGCATAGATCCATAGTGTATGTCTCATGGCTATGTTCAAATTTGAGTCTTTAACACATACATCCACAGTGTAGTTTTGGTGGCTATGTTCATATTTGAGTCATATTGGCATGGATCCACAGTGTATGTTTGGTGGCCATGACCTGTATTACTTGACATGGATCTTTGCATGTCGAAATTTATGCTTTGAGTCATTTGTATTCTGAGTATAGGAATGCCTACCTCAATGATGATATATTATTGTAATGTATTTCCTTGTTTGTTGGCAGGTTTCCGACTGACGTGTTCCTTGTTCCCTACACACACTCGACAAAGTATTTCAACCATCACTCTATTCTAACTTCATACTTTGGGGGGATCTCTATTACACATTATTTTCTTCACCCATATGACCGTTAATGATGTAAACCTATCCTTTGTCTTTAAAAGGATCAATGGCCTTAATCCCTGAAGAGGGATGAAGATGATTTTTCCCAGAAAGATGAAATTATACTTTTCCTTTGTAAAAAACCTTATAAAAAGGGATCGTCGCACCTTGCTTAGTGTTAAGGGTGCGACGATCTAGGATCATCGCAGTTTGCACCATAGTGGCCTATGATGTCGTCGCAGTTTGCTCAGTGTTAAGGGTGCGGAAATTTTCATACGAAGGAAAAAGAGGAATTTCTCGAAAGTTCTAGAATAGAAGCTTCGAGGGTGAGGTGGCCTCCGATCGGATTGGATATGAGTCACATCCTTGATCTCATGGGATCATCCTAACCTCCTCACCCTATCCTTTTCAGCCTATAAAAGGAGAGGAGTTCTCATGGGGAAGGTTAGAATGGATTGAGTTGGCTAGCTTTTGGTGTGAGCTTGAGTTTTGTAGTTTGGAGTTTTTAGAGCTTGTATGTTGGCTTTGAGCTTTGCTTTGTCAAGATAGATTGTTGATCTCAGAACCCGTGGAGTGGAAGTGTGTGGGAAGCAAGGAACTGTTGGAAGGGACCTTACAACATCAAGGCTTCGGTTGCATTCTCCTTTTCATATTTCTAATACAGTAATATATTTCTTTCCCATAAAATTGGTCTTATTTTATTGTATGACTCCTTGATCACATACACAGGTTTTGTTGAGTATACGTTGTTGCTTTCACTTCGTCGGCTTGTGTATAGTTATAGGTTCAACATCCCATAAGCCTTGGAATGGAGTGAGGATGACACTAGTGAGGAAAAATGACATTTAAAAGGTATGTCATTTATCTCTTGTTAGTTAGTATGCTTGATAAATAAAACTTAGGGAAAGTTTTATATTCTGTTTTGTTTTGTTCTAGTTTCGGGGTGAAACTAGGGAGATCTGTTTGTGTCCGCACTTACCGATTTGTCTGATAACAGTCAAGCAGATTGGCGACCCTCAATGGCAAGAGAGAATGGAGAGAAAATACTTTCTAGATTGGGAACTAAAGCAAATATCCTTTTTTTTTTTTTTTTTCCGATGGGGCCTCAATGAATAACCTAGGGATGGCAAGAGCGACGAGAAGTCTCCATGATCCCAAATAAACTTCAATAATCTCTCATGCATGGGGCTTAGGTAATTTATCCAACAATTTGGTTGGGGCTTATGCTCTATGGTGTGGTCTGACTATAGAAAACAAGGAAAATATCAAGTCACTATCAATCTCTGGGGACTCAATGATTATTGTCAATGAAATGATTGGTAAATCCACTCCCGAAGGAGCAAAATTAAATATCATCATTTGCAAAACTAAGAAGGAAATTGCTCCTTTGTTAAACTGTCCTTTGCCCACATTAAGAGGGACTTCAATAAAGAAGCAGACTCATGGGTGAAGAGTGCGACATAGCTTGGGCTTGGAACCTTGGTTAAAAAGGGAGAGAAAATACATTTGAACATCCCCTATGTCTTAGTTAATGGGAGATTCAATCTCAATTAATAGTGCCATGATTCATCATTTATTTCAAAGATGGAAAAGTCTTGGGAAGGGTGATCCAAGGAAACTTAACGCCCTCCCGTCCATGTGATATCAATCTTCATTTGTGGCTATTGAATGTCAATTTGTGCTCCAGTATATTCAAGGTGGGATAATGGGTTGGATAAGGAATGAGTGTGGGTATTTTGTAGGTTGGTATTCTCAAGTGAATGGAAGTTTGATAAGTCCCCTAGTTAACATTGGCATTTGTTCTGTTTCAATTCTTCTATGGATGAGTTTTATCCTTTCAATTATTTATTGTTTGAGAAAGATGTAGTGTTCCTTTCATCTGTCTTAATACTAACTCTACACACAATTTCCCCTTCTTTGAATTCTCTGGAGATTTTGGAGAAGTCAAGGCTTTTGGGTGATGGTTTTTGTGGCAAGAATTTCCCTCTTGATTCAAGTAACCTTTGCAGTCGACAGCTATTATTGTAGAAGGTGGGTCCTTTTGGGACGCAGTTCTCTCTACCTGTAACATTTGTTTTAGACTCTGGATTGGTCATAATCTTGAATCATTGCACCCCTCGGTTATTGTGGTCTTTGTCTCTTATGAGATTTTTAAAACGTGGTGTTTTGATCCTTGTTTTAGTGTGTTGGGTTTGTGCTTCAAAGCATTAGACTAGAGTTTTGATCCTGGGTACAATGATGTGAGTTCTTTCTGGTTTCAAACTATCCATATCAAAATTTTATCCATCGAGCACCGTGACAATGTCATTGGTAGGGAAGTTTTTGGATTAAGTTGAAATCTTGATCGTTTACATTACTCTATTTCTCAGGATTTTTATTCAAAACCAAATAGTATGGACAACGGAAAATTTTAGGAGCTTCGAAGAGTCATGTGATGCCACAAAGAGTTAATTCAAGCCAATATAAGTGTTATGTTTATGTGTCCTCCAAAATTCCAGAAAATAAGCAATCTTGTTTCAATCAAAGCACTGACTACATGTGTATTTTTTAGCACTAACAACAAAGGATAGAAATCCCAAAGGCTTATTGCAACATGCTGCATAATCTTACCCTTAATCAACATATGGAATCCCTAACAATGACCTCCAACAACAGGGAAACCGAGAATTCTGCTCAAGTTGAGCCTAAGGAGGAAGATATGGTTCATCAACTCTAAGACACAGTGGATATAAAAGAACAAATCTCCCCTCAATTTGATGAGGGAAAGAAGATGAGGGTAGTTCTCTTGTTACCATTAGCTTTATGTATGAAAGTGTTATATGTATTTTAGAGTGTTTTTGAAACAGGTCACCTGTAGGCCAACCTGAAATATCTATGTTGAAATTTGTTTGAATTCTTTTTATGTTTTCTCAAAAAACCTATTGTATTTTACTGGAAATCACAAGAATTGATCTTATATGACTTGTTGTATACTTAACCTACAACGTTTTTGAATGAATACAAAATTTTGTTTTGGTTAATAAATACATAAATAAAAACAAAAACCTCTCTACCATGAAAAACACATTGTTAAATGAAAATGTGCTACATTTAAATCAGTTTATAACATGATGTCACCAATATTGTTAAAAGATGATGTCATTATTATTACATTTTATAATTCTACATTAGCATACTTAGCTAAATCTAGGTGTCATGTGTTAATATTATGGTAGCTGCGGGAGGTATTTACCTCCACATGTGAACCTGACGAGAATAAGAGACTCCGGGAAGCAAGAGAAACCCTAATGAGTTGGCTAATAACCCTAGAAGCCTTGTCGGCTCAAGAAGATAATTTATATTAGGTTATTAGCTTCCAAGAGAAGAAGTCGGCCAGAAATAATAATAATATACTGAACAGACACTTATCTAGAAGGAGAAGTTTGCCCCAACAAATCTGGCAGAACTAGTATAAATACAGGGCGCCAATTCTCATTTGACAACATCTCAGAATTGCAGTTCCCAGTTTGGTGCGCACTGTAGTTGCAGTCTTGTGCGCAGGTTTGGAGGAGAGCTGCTGGTGCAACTGCAACAACAACAAGTTTTCAATATTGGCTTGAATATCTCTTGGCTAGGGTTTGGACTATCTGATCAGATTTTTGTGATGCACTATCCTTGGGGAAAGGTGCGCTACCCTTTGTTTGGCAATCTAGCCTAGGGTTTGATTCTGGAGTAATTCTCAGTCAAGGTTAAGGTGCTCGGAGGGAGGCTTCCCCCTATGGTTGGGTGACGAGGGTATCGTCAATGGTAAAATGAGCACACCATCTTCTATATTCTAACAGGTTATGGGCTGACACCCCTTCAGTCAGCCTAAAACGCTGGAAGGAAACATAGCCGCCAGATATTGAGCTTGTTGAGGAACTGCCGCTAGGGTTACTAGCAAGAGCAGTTTCCAAAAGGCACTGCAGCTAGGGTTACTAGCAGAAGCAGTTGCAGAAACCCTAAACCTCTTGTCGAGGCACCTTAAGTGACGAGATTGACCTAATCTCCAGATAGATCAATGTACCCTAGCCCAGCGCATCTCCTGGTACTCTCAGAAGTCCAAGACGTGAAGTTTAGATTTCTGGTCAAATCTAGGGTTTGACCTAGTCAAGCAAGCCATGATGAACTCTATGAAGTCTGAGAACAAGCTAGATGGAGCCTCTAACTTCAAAGCATGGAAGACAAGGATTGACCTCATCCTTGCTAAGAATAAAGTAATGAATATTGTGAAAGGAAAGATCGTGAAGCCAAAGTTCGTAGAAGGAGAAGAGAAGGAACTGCAGAACGTTGCAGCTATGGAAAAGTTCAAAGATATTGACATCAATGCCATGAGTATCATAGTGGATTCCATAAAATACCACTTGATACCCTACATATCCCATCTTGACTCATCAAAGAAGATGTACGATACCCTAACAAATATCTTCTCAGTCAGAAACATCGGACAAGTTATGAGTCTGAAGAATGAGCTCCATGACATGAAGATGAATGATGACGACAACATAACATCATACTTTGTAAGGATATCCCAGTTAAGAGATCAACTACAAGCTATTGAAGAGATCATCTCAGAAAAGGAATTGGTAAACATAGTACTCAATGGTCTTCCCAAGACATGCGATGCATTTTCAAGCATGAACACAAGGAAGAAAATCCTACATTTGAAAAGAAATTTGGATTTGTTGTTCTCAAGAAGAATCAGGATCAATGCAAAAGAGAAACCTAAAAGAAGTATGATGATCAAGCCTTCTAGCAATTCAAAGAACTTTAGAGACAAAAGAAAGTTTGATTAAAGAAGGAAGCCAAAACAAAAAAAGATATTTAGGAAATACCGATTGCTTCAAGCTGTCAAAGGTATGGTCACTCTGAGAAACTAATGTCGAGGAGCTAAAGAAAGGAAGAGAAACATGAAGCATTAGTTTGCGAGAGAAAAGGAACCTACAAAGAGACTAAGCAAGATGGAAAATACTTCTTCTACTAAAAGGTAGCAACACTCTTCTTATTTCTTGTTTGCATGGTCTCTGTACATATCTTGCTTGCATGGTCCTTGTACATATCTTCTTATATCCTCTTGGAAGATAATGTGTTTCCAAGAACTATACCTATAGAAGAACAACAAGACAAGAATGAATATCATTAGATAATACATAGAAAGGATTAAATACAAATCATGTGAAAGCCTCTTTTACCAAGATCTGACCGAGATCAATCATGAAGAGACTTAGAAATTAGACATCAAGAGAGGTGGAGAGAAAGACTTATGATGACAACTAAGGCCTAGCGTGGACCTTTCACAATGAATGAGAAGAGCCAATTATATATTGCAGAGACAATAAGGATCACGGATGGAAGTATGGACTCTATCGGACAAAGGGAGCCAATTATATGCACTCTACATGAAGCAAGGATTAGGAGGAGCTAATCCTATGATCCATTGAAGATGATGAAGATGTATATATATATCCATGGTAGAAAACACGAAAAGTAGTATGTGTTCAATTCGACCTTAGAAAAAGTCTTCTTCAAAAAAGAATCCCTAAAGTATCCCTGGTTGTCCATCGAGATCCATGATCTTATGATGAAAGGGAAAGTGGAATCTCTAGAGCATGGAATCTAGAAGAAAATCAATGAGCAAAATCTAAAGAAATTTGATTCCAAGAAAGAAAAGAAAATCTAGAACAACTAGTGATTGCGTCAAAGATTACCAAGCCGATATGAAAGCAATCAAGCATAAGAACTAAAAGTAGTGATGAAGAGCGATTATTATGAAACACTTATGAATGAAAGCATTACGGATCTAGAACTAGAGGTTCTCCCGGATGGAGAGAGAAGACTATGATGATTACTTGTTCCATTACACCGGACATATATCACTACATGAGTCATTATATCATCCACAACATCCATGAGTTGAAGTTCTACATCGAGATAGATGCAAGGGAGATATTCTCAGAGAATTGAATAAAGAAGCATTATGAAGAGAAATCTCAAGACCTTGGGGAATACCAGGAAAGAGATTCTGTATGCGGACGGAAGAGATAACTTGGTGGAGAACCTCCATTTGCCAACCAAAGTGTGGTGAAGATTTCCTATAACATCAAGATGACTACTCGATAGATCGAGGATCTCCTTGTGAGATATGATGACAAAAGAAGTGCCATATGAATATGTTCCCGGTTCTCCAACTATGATATACTTTATCATCCAAATCTACATGAAGCCTTCGATGTTCGGACTAAAGTAAAATTATTACATTATCCATGATGAAGTCGAGAAGGAGAAAGTGGTTCTCCAATATATATCTACTTGATAGTGATTCATAGACATTCTGACAAAACCTCTATTTAGAATCAAGTTTGCATATTTCGAAGAGAAGATGTGGATCATAGAAATAACTCCCTTAACTGAAAAGGAAGATTCTCCAAGCTAAGAGAAGGTGTGAAAAATATTCTTGAAAAGTTTTATTTTGTGATTTAAATAACTCTCGGTTAGGAGGGCAAATATTGAAAATAGTCCAGTTGAGTTGAGGATGCTTTCTTGTTCGGGAAGTGGATTGATATTTCTAACGGATAGTGACTTCCTATTATGGTTAACATGGGGTGACTGATTGTGATGTATCATAGACAAACTACTACTTCCATTATAGTTTAACATGGGGGTGGTCTAGGACAATCATTCTTCTTAGCTGATCACTCTGAGTGGTAGTCAAGTAGAATGGTACGCCTCACCGGGCAATCATTCTTCGAAGTTCAGGTTGGCTTGAGTTTCGAAGAATAGTCCATTTGGAGGTTGATGTGGGACATACATTCCTTAGGTTAGACTCATTCTCTCTAGGTTACTCCTTGTTTAGTGTTGGAGAATGGCCCAGGGGTGGAAGTCACAAACGGTTATTCCTTAAGTGAGACTCACCATTCTCTCCATGGTGCATTTTTATTAGTGTAGGAGGAATGGGCCGAGGTGGGGAATAGTCTAGGGTCAACAATGGGGATAGTCATTCCATAGGGTTTATACACTCTCGAGGTGCACTTTAGTGAGTGTAGGAGGAATGGCCAGGGTGAGGAATGGTTAAAACATTTCTTAGGGTTTATACATTACTGTCCAGGGTGCACTTTGATTAGTGTGGGAAGAATGGTTGAGGGTGAGAAATGGTCCAGGCTTCAATCCCGAGAGACAATATTTCTTCCTTGTTTGTGAAGAATAAGGAAGATAGCCCATTCTTGATGAGGGCATATATTCTTCGAGATCTCCTGGCGGGAGTGAAATATTGGCCTAGATGATTTAGTTTATCTTTAACAATATTTTTCTATGCGAGGGATAGCATCGGATAGTTGTTATGGAGACTACATCTCCAGGACAATAGGAATATACTATGGTGGATATGTTCCAACTTTGATGCATTGAAGGCAGATATTCTTTTAGAGCTCAGATGTGAGTGAAAGATTAGCGAGATAATTCAATCTATATCATAACATTGTTTATATGCAATTTCCTACCGGATACTTGTTATGAAGATTATATGACAATAGATGAAGACTACTATGGCAAATATTCTTTTAGAGCTCACGGATGTGAGTGAAAGATTTTCCCAGACAAATCAATTTATATTATAACATTGTTTCTATGGGGTTGCTATAAGATGTTTGTTATGAAGGCTGTGTAATGATGGAGTAGGGATTAACATGGTGAAGATATGTTCCATTGTTCGCAGCCATTACGTTCTTGATCAAGTACTTGTGTGTTACTTGATGTGGTAGTGAACCAGCGGATTGTAGTTATGTACTACTATGAATGAACCGCAGGTGTGTTCTAAACTTGTTCTAATTGCCTTGAAGACTATCAGGTTTATTGGAGATAATGATCATTTAGATGAATGGTGAACAGAGATTTTCGAATGAAAAATAGTTTAGAGCCTTTACTCCTCTTATCACTCTATGGTGAGAGTGACTTATCGACATCATATCTAATTACTTAGATGAAGTGTGGTTTCGAGATTGATGCAATGATGGTGATGGTGATGATGCTCGCCCAGTCTGAATCATGAAATAGTCTAGAGACTATATTGATACTCTAGGAATTAAAATGGTATTTTTGTGCTCAAAGTCCATTACTTGTAAATACCTCTCTAGCTAGGAGAGTGTTAATATTATGGTACATTGAGGTGTTACCTCCGTGTGAACTGACGAGAATAAGAGACTCGAGGAGCAAGAGAAACCCTAATGGGTTGGCTAATAACCCTAGAAGCCTTGTTGACTCAAGAAGATAATTTATATTAGGTTATTAGCCTCAAGGAGAAATTGATTGGAAATAATAATAATATCTTGAACAAACACTTATCGGAAGAAGGAGGAAATGGTAATGTAATAATAATATAATGAACAAAAACATACCTAGAAGGAGAAGTCAACCCAAACAAATCTAGCAGAACTAGTATAAATACAAGGTTTCAGTTCTCATTTGACAACATCTGAGAATTGCAGTTCCCAGTTTAGTGCCGCTACTGATTCGCATTATTGACATAGGTTTGGAGGAAGAGCTGCTGTAGCTGCAGCAACAACAAGTTTTAGTATTGGCTTGAATATCTCTTGGCTTAGGTTTGGACTATCTGATCAACTTTGTGATACACTATCCTTGGAGTGAGTGCAGCTACCCTTTGTTTGGCTATCCCCAACTGGGGTTTACTGAGTAATTCTCGATCCCGAGGTTAAGGTGCTCGGGGGTGGCTTGACCTATGGTTGGGTGACGAGGGTATAGTTAATGGTAAAATGAGCACAAAATCTTCACAACATTCTAACATCATGTGCATCTAGAGGTTGTGTATTTTAAATTTCAATATTTGATACATCATTCACATGTTTAATATTCTAACATCATGTGCATCTAGAGGTTGTGTATTTTAAATTTCAATATTTGATACATCATTCACATGTTTATATGTTTTTAGATGTTATATGCATCTGATGATTGTATATATTTAAGTTGTATATTTTTAGTTCTAATAATTATTGAGTGGTCAAACTCACTTTTTTTTGGTGGAAAATTTTTCAAATATTTTAAAGAGTTTGTTTGAATAAATTAAAATAAAACTAATTTAGAATAAATTAAAATAAAACTAAAAAAATTCACAAAACACAAATTTATTTACTTATTAACTCATTCTTTAATTCTAATTACACCGAAAGTGTTCTCTAGGGGGAGGTTCCTCTTTCGACCATCGTCGTCTGTCCAAAACCAATATAAAATTGCCATTTGTTATTTAGCAACCGACCAATATGCCATCACCACATTTTTTTCTCATCGACATGAAATTGCGACTGTTCAAATAGGCATATAGTGGGTTGGAAGAGCACCGATGGGAGATCTATGGGGCATCATGACGAAGGTTATTCCGTGTCCGCCTACGATAGAGGGAGGACACACCACGGAGAAAATGAAGGTAGTGCTGAAGGTATGTGGTTCCTAAGGATCAAGGTGAAGGATCAAGGGCAGTGTATCGGTCCAGATACGGTCATTGGTAATGTTGTTCCCGAGTCTACACTTAAGGCTATAAAGTGTATATTCTAAGCATCTGAAGTGAGTGAAAGAAAAGAGGGGAATAAACAACTTTGGGGGATGAAGCTATGGCCGATCTCTGAGTTGTCTTTGTCTAGCTTCCAAATATTCTTGAATGCTGATATCCTGTTCGATGGCGGCCCATGAACGTTCGAGCTCTATCCAGGTGATGGCAGTCTTAAGTATGGTATTGAAAAGATTCAAAGCGATGCTGGTTTGATCTGATAGGCCGGGCTCAATGTTGGGTTGTCTTACGACATGTACAGTCATGGGGAGAACAAATCTTTAAAAGAGGGTTGATGTTTTAAAGTGCTTATTTCAATTTTAGATTATACGAGGAAAATTCAGTGAAGCCAATCGAAGAGCTTAATGAAATCAAAGGTCGTTTTCCGTAACTTAGTTAAAATCTTGAAACTGAGTGTGAAAACATAGAGCTGTCAACAATGTGGGGCATCAATTTCGAAGGAATCCTATGCTGTAGCAGAAGAAGAAAGGAAAGGAATGCCTTGATGAAAGCATATAATGTAGAGATCTAAGTAATTCACAGGTCTTGTACCTACTAGTAGCCGATACAGAGGAAAAACTGTAAATGACTAGATAACTAGAACCTGATCACCACCGTAGAATTTATACTAAATTGCAGCTAAAACATTCATCAAAGACGTATATGTAAAAAATGACATGAAGGATGAAATAACAGAGGAAAACACATAACTCAATCTTGACGGAATATGGAGTCTTCAATTTGCTTTGTATTAATCCCGGCTAAAAATAACTTTCTCTATTACAATCTACCACCAAAACAAATCCCCTTCTATCTCTTTCTCAATGTATATTTAAACAAACTTCTGAACATTTATAATTTTGATCGTTTTGGAAACTTGTCAGTTACAAATGAAAAAATGGAGTGTTTCATCTCCTCATATTTTGTCTTCCCTCGTAAGGGCAGAGCACCTTCCTTTCTCTGCTCTTCCGGCTCCAGAAATAGAATGGGTTGACATCTGTCATTATTTACCACCAAAAACCTGCCCCTTCGCCTGCTCGATGCAAATGACACACCTTTCCATCAACTGGGCTATCAACCTAGAAGGCTCTGCTTGGTTTCTTGCCTCAAAGGTGTAACAACTCTTCACCAACCGTGGCAACCTTTTCCCTACTTGTCGGTCTTCCATGATGATAGAGAATAATTGTCAACTTGGCTGTACTATCCATTTGTCCACTTGGACCATATCAACCTGGCTTATCTGGGATATCTCCACTTTCTCTTTCTCCACGTTTTCTTTGATGTCCAACAGGTGTTTAGCTATATTTATTTTGCCTAGTGTCCCATCATTGCCTTTCCTATCAAGGTCTAACAAACTTTTATTTATCAAGGCAAACGTTTCCTCACAAAAATTCATCACTTCATTAGCTCCCCCCTTGCTTTCTGATATATTCTACTCCCAGACCTTCAACAAGATATTCCCTCTAGTTTGTTCTGCAATGGATAATTTGGAGCTGCCGACCATCTCTATCTTTGTCGTAGCTATAACAATGTCTTGAAAAGCAACCCGAGCTACCCCGACTTATCTTTCTCTCAAAGAAATATTTTCTAACACTTGATCTATCGTCTGAAAGTGGTTTTGAATGGTTCCCACTTTTACAAGCAA
>SNQJ01S0159783.1:0-21814 GCA_010110895.2 Picea sitchensis
GGCAATTCTCCATCGCTAGGACACCTCAACAGAATGGAGTTGTTGAAAGAAAGAATAAGACAATACAAGAAATGGCTCTAACAATGATAATGGATTCAAAGTTGACAGATATGTTTTGGACACAGGCAGTGCATACAACAGTTCACATTCAAAACAGAGTAATGCTCAGAAACAACACTGATAAAAATCCATACGAGTTATGGAAAGGAAGACTAGAAAATGTGAAGCACTTCAGAGTTTTTGGAAGCAAATGCTACATCAAAAGAGAAGATGGAAGAATGGGAAAGTTTGACTCTCATGTTGACAAAGGAATAATTGTTGGTTACTCAAGTACAAGGAAAACATACAAGTGTTACAATCTAAGATTAAACAAAGTTGTGGAAAGCATCAATGTAACAATTGATGAAACAAGCAGACCATAATCAAAGAAAGAAGAAAACAAATCAATGGAACAACTTTTTGAAGAAGAAGATGAAAAAGAAGAAGAAGAGGAAGATGAAAATGAAGATGAAGAGAATCTGACAGAAGTAGAAGAGCAAGTTCAGCAAGTATCTCCAAAGACACCTTGCAAACGAGTACAGAAGAATCATCCTTCAGATCAGATTATTGCAAACAAAGATGCAGGAGTTGAGACTAGAAGAAAAATATGTTCACCAAAACAAACACACCTAGCACTCTTATATACAATTGAACCAAACTGTTTTGAAGAAGCCATCAAGGATGAATTTTGGAATAAGGCCATGGATGAAGAATTGGATCAAATAGAGAAAAATGACACTTGGGAATTGGTTCTAAAACCAAAGAATAAGAATGTGATCGACACAAAATGGGTTTTCAGGAATAAATTGAATGGACATGGACAGGTTACAAGGAATAAAGCTAGATTGGTGTGTAAAGGATATGCACAGATTGAAGGAATCAACTTTGAAGAGACATATGCCCTAGTTGCCAGAATGGAAGCAATCCATGTTCTTTTAGCTTATGCATGCTCCAAAAATGTTAAAGTATATCAGATGGACGTAAAATCATCTTTTCCGAATGGGGAACTTGAAGAAGAAGTCTACATTGAACAACCAGAAGGATTTCAGTTGTCAAAGAACACAGACTATGTGTGTAAATTAAAGAAGGCCATGTATGGTCTAAAACAAGTTCCTATAGCATGGTACTCCAGACTGGATAAGTATTTGTAGCAGGTAGGGTTCAGAAAAGGAAGTACAGACAACAACCTTTACATCAAGGTAAGTCAAGTTAATATTTTATTAATTGAAATTTATGTTGGTGATATTATTTTTGGTAGTGATGATGATAGGTTAAGCCAGAAATTTGCAAAAGACATGCAAAGTGAATTTGAAATGTCATTACTTGGAGAACTATCCTTCTTTCTGGGACTTCAGATACGTCAAATCAACCAAGTAATTTTTATTTATCAAACCAAGTATATCAGAGAAATGCTACAGAGGTTCGGACTAGAAGATTGCAAACCAGTTATCACTCCCATACAAACCAGTTGTAAGTTGAGAAAAGATGATGATTCAAAGTCTACAGATCAGAAGCAATATAGGTCTATGATTGGCATCCTACTATATGTGACAGCATCCAGACCAGATGTAATGCAGGCAGCTGGATAGGTGGCACGATTTCAAGCAGCACCAAAGGAATCACATGTATTAGCAGTAAAGAGGATATTCAAATATCTCAAAGGAATGGAAGAGTTTGGATTATGGTATCCAAAAGGAAAAGATCTATCACGTATGGCCTACACATATGTAGATTGGGCAGGTTGTATTGATGACTGACGAAGCACCAGTGGAGTAGTGTTCTACTTAGATGAGTGTTTGGTATCATGGCTAAGCAAGAAACAATCATCAGTATCCCTATCTACAGTCGAGGCAGAGTATATTGTAGCAACAACATGTTGTACACAAATTCTTGGGATGAAACAAACTTTGACAGATATACAGGTTGAGTATGATGAACCCATTCCAATATATTGTGATAATACAAGTTCCATCAGTATCTCAAAAAACCCAGTGATGCACTCCAAGACTAATCACATTCCAATCAAGTATCACTTTCTATGGGAACAGGTTGCAGAAAAGAACATCAGAGTTGAGTATGTGGGCACAAAAGAACAAGTGGTAGACATCTTTACGAAACCACTTCCATAGGAAGCCTTTGAATATCTTCACCAAAGACTTGGATTTATTTATACTCCAAAAATGAATGTTTTTTGAATGCTTATCTTATATTTCTTAGATGTACACGAGGAAGCACCATAAGAGGACAGTCTTTCAGGGGGAGAGACCTCGGATGGAAAGATACCTTTGCCATTGATGACAAAGGGGGAGATATTTATCAGATGCAGAGGACAGAGGCATGGTTTCAGGAGGATCATATTTATCAGATGCAGAGGATAGAGGCATGGTTTCAGAGGGAGCATGAGTGATATGATTTCAATGTTTCATCAGAGTCTTGCCATCAATGCCAAAGGGGGAGATTGTTGATTAAGGTTGGTTGTCATTGATGTCAACCCATGAAGAAAGACCCGTAGCACAAAGGTTTGGGTAATTGATCCAATAGTGTTTGACGTAAATATGACTCATTATTGTTTTTTCATGGTTGATAAGAAGTAAATATGGATGAACTCCAAAGTGGTCTTCTTATGGTGAAAGCCCTCACGGGAAGACGCTTTTTGGAGTAATAGAACCCATGATTAATTGTGGAATAATGAGATGAAGGAAAGTGAATTTTTCAAGGAAAATATCCTAGATGGATAGTTCTTTTCATGTCATTTTCGGTGGTATGTGGAACGTCACATAATTCCTCACGGTTAGAGAGTTATGTCCATGAGAAGTTGGAGACCCCAGGTTTGGGTAATGGACCCAAGTTTGTTTGATGGGTAAGGGTATGAGTTATGATATATTTTAAGATAATACTATTCTATATGGATAGTACATTTCATGCCATTTCTGGTGGTATGTAGAACGTCACATAAATCCTCACGGTTTGAGAGTTATGGCCTTACGAAGTGGGAGGACCCTCATATGTCATCTAAAAGCCCCAAAAGGTCAAAGTAATCAAAGTGGTTTAAGAGATTTTAAAAGGTAAATAATAAAGTGAAGTGATGAGTGTATTATAATTCAAAGTGAATACAAAATAAATTATTTCAATAATTATAATTCACAAAGTGAATACAAAATAAATTGTTTCAATAATAATTTTAATGGAGAAATTAGAAGTGGACCCAACCCTAAAATATGAAAGTAAATAAGACCTAGAAGATGTTTTTAAGTGAAGCTACTTGGAGAGTATAAATAAATAAGAGGCAAGGCTCTCTCATTTGAAATACACCCTACTAATATTGAATATCTATAGGTTTCGAGGTATAAATGATATCTAAGCTGAAATTTTAGAAAGTGAAGAAGAAGAGAAAGACTAAATGCAAGGAAGGATAAATTCTTTTCGATGGTGCTTTCTAAGGTACATTATTTTCGTGTCATCTCACCATTTTCTTCTATAACAATTTTTATATAATGATTCAGATCTTTAGATTTATATGAAAGTAAGAAAACATATCCATATCTGTGGTTAAAAATTCAAATTCTGGGTCGTTATATATTTTGGGAGTTGCTAACGCTTATGGAAATAGGTTTTGTAATACCCGTAAACTAGTCAAAATCGTGTTTCCTGCAAACAAGTCATAACTTATTCATAAAAGATCCACATTTAGTTAGACCAAATTTTCTGGTTAGGGTACAAGTCCAGAGTATGTTTTGTAACAGTTTCATCATTTAACCAAATATTTTTGTGTGGGGAACGCTTCTCTACAAGGTCGCCTCTAGAATAAGCCAATTCAACAGTATGCTATTTTTGCTATAAATCATTTTCTAAGAGGTTCAAGTAGTGCTACCTTGGAGGAATTGCATTAAACACAATTAAAATTTCCATGTCCTTTCCTTTATTATTATCCAACAAATGAAGGATACAACCTACAAAAAAACCCTTCTTTTCTCTCACAATCTCCTTCAGAATACAATATTCACTATCAATCATAGGCTGCAATACATTTCATAAAAGAGGGTTTCCTTCTAGGGGCCAAAACCTCTAACATAATCTCTATCAAGTAGATCTCGGCTACCTTATAATGAACTGCATTCAGGGATATTTACAATGAAATACAATATACTTTTACAAGGCACGAGCCGGCTTTGGCTCCCCAAACCCCCGCCTGTGGGGATAGGCTCCTCTGACTTCAAGTAGTTGGGGTACTGCAGACCAAGGTGGAAGAGCGTGCTACTTACAAAATATTGCCATGGGTATAAACATGGTCGAATCCAAGGACTCACCGCAGATAATCAAAGCCCACAACCAACACCCCCACTGAGACCGATCTCTCTAACAACTCCATCACGCCAGATATGTCGGACTCAACCTTCTTGGACCTGGAAAATTTCTCATCTTCATCTTCATTCTGAAGACCAATTGAAACCTGGTAAGAACTCGGGCTTCTCTTTGGTTACCCCTTTGTTAACATGTTTGTAGGATTCGGCTAGGTATCTTTTCCAACTTCAATTGTCCACCTTCCAAAGCAGCATCAGAGTGAAGTGGTACCAACTGTATATGCTTAGTATTCGGAATGGAAGGCTAAGTTCTTTGCAAGGTGAATGGCACTTCCCGACCGCCACAAAGTACAACATGTTATTCTCCTGCTTTCTTTCCCAATTCCTCCATAAACCTTTTGTAACCAAACCATCTCTTTACTTGCTCAGAGCAACAACATACTCAGCTCATAGTTGAAAGTGCAACAACCTTGCAGTTTTGAAATCCAACTTACCGCTATTCCATATACCTATAGTTAAAACATACCCTATGGTGCCCCCTGGGCCGCTCTCTATCACCGCTATGACCAATAGCATATCCCTGTAGAAAAGTGGCTCAACCTCCAAAACATAATGCATGTAGTAGTACCTCTCAAATAATTCTGAGAATCTAATTTATCATTTCTCCCAATGTTCTTTACCCGGGATACCATATACTATACCACAACTCCTAATCTATGTGCAATGTTCAGTCTTGTAAACCATTGCATACATCAAGTCGCCAACTGCTGATGAATATGGGACCCCGACATGTATCCTATCTCCTCCTGTGTCTGGGACACATTTTCTTAGTTATTTTGAAATGGTTGGGAAAAGGTTTATTAACTAGTTTTGCATTCTGCATCTAAACCTCTCCAACACCTTTCTCTATGTACTCACCCCGGTACAATGTCAGCTTACATTTTTCTCGCTCCTTATTCTCATACCAAGGATTTTTCTTTTCAACACCCAAATCCTTCATCGAAATGAATTGGCTAATTTCTTCTTGAGCACATTTATATCCCAGATATTAGACCCTCGGTACCAGTTATGTCATCTGCATACAATATTAAGATAATAAAGTTTCCATTTTCTAGCTTTTTAAAATAAAACACAAGGACGTGGTGAATGACATCTATTATAACTCTGCTCGCTTAAGCAACCTCGTTTAAATTTCAAATACCAACGCTTTGGAGCTTTCTTTTGAATATACAAGCTCTTATTCAACTCGCATACCAAATTCTCCTCCCCCCTTTGACCTCATACCCTCAGGTTAAAGATATTAATTTTCCTCCAAATCCCATGGAGAAACGTGCTGTTTTACATCTAACTGCTCAAGATGCAAATCTTCATCAGCAGTCAGTTCTAAAATAGTCCCACTTGAAGTCATTTTAACAACATGAAAATATTTCATCGTAAATTATATATCTTTCTTTTGTGCAAAACCCCTTACAACAAGTCTGAAGTTCACCGCTTTTTTCTCTCCATCTTCTTCCTTCAACTGAAACCCATTTATTCTTAGTAATGCTCTTTTTCCCACAGCAATCCTTCCGGAATCCAAGTCTCAGACCGTTATTTTCCAAGGAATCCATTTCTTTCATGTTTGCTCCCACTTATTTTGGTGTATACCTTCATTGCATCTTCATAACATTCTCGTTCACCAGTAATCACAACAATAAATAATATAATGAAGAGAGTATCGTTCAGGGGATATAATTAACCTGATAGATATTCTAACAAATTTGGTGTGTTTTGAGGTACCCGTCACCCCGTTGTTGTACATTTGATTTTCGTAAGTTCCTTTGGAATTTCTTTTCGTTGATCTCATCAAGCACTATGTAATATTGTTTTTCAGTTTACTCATTTCTTTCCCCGCGAACTGATCTTTGTACATGACCTTCTCTATTAAATATGAAATTTCTACTCCTATAATGTGATTTTGTTATTTTCATAATCCCATGTTTACAACCAAAATATTTAACATTATATCCAATAAAGGTACAATTCTGGATTTTGCCTCAAGCTTGTTCTATTTTCTTTATCAATAGGATAAATGTTTCACAACCTAAAGTTTTCAAAAAAAGAATAGCTTACCTTTTTCCTATCCATTCTGGAATTCTACCTCATCCAAAGAGATTTGAAGGTCCCTTCTCGCTTATTAAACGTAAGTATCTACAACATTCACCAAAACCTGTAAGGGAAACCAAAGATGCAATCTCATACTCCTTGCATGCTCCATGATTGTCCCTACCATCCTTCTAATACCATTTTCTTGTGGTGTTCTGTGAAGTATCTTCACAAATCCCATGGTATGAAAGTTAATCATCAAACTCCTTGTTGCAAAGATTCACCTCCATTATCTGATCCGGGAGACACTTCAAACTTTTTCCGTCTCATTCTCAACTAAAGTTTTCCAATTCTTAAAAGTATCAAAACATAAGATTTTGTCGTAACGCAATAAACCCAAGTTTTTCTAGTTGCATCAATAAAAGTAACATAATAATGAGAGCCAACAAGAGATGATACCGAATGTCCCTCATACATCTCAGATGCACAAGCTCTAACCTTTTCATTCTTTTCTTTTCCGACTCAGAAATCAATTTTTGTTTTCCATAAACACAATGTTCACAGAATCCCAAATCAATTTGTTTTTTTAAGACTGAAACAAATCTTTTTAAGGATCTACATCTCTCTCACTCGCGTCCCAAAATTCTCACTCCATAGTGTTGTATCCACTCCTCAGAAGCTAAAGATATAGAAGAGTCAAGATTACTCAAGACATAGATACAATGTACCTACCTTCTCCCTTTCGCTATCACCAATGTTGATCATGCTTGTCATTGATGCTAATGATTTGATTGATTGATGTCATTGATTGATGTCAAGGATTATCATTGATGTCAAAGATTTATTGATTGATGATTGATGTAATATAATATGTATTGTCCCTGATGAGAATGCATAGATGAAGATGGATCAATGAGTTGTCATCTATACATGATGAAGATGGATCGAGGGTTCCATTTCATATGATGCATTGTTGGAAATGCATAGATGACTCATTATTGTCTTATCATGATTGATAAGGTGTACAAAATGGATGAACTCCGTGCGGCCCCTTATGGTGAAATCACCGAAGACGCTTTCTACTTGATTGAGTTATCTTAGAAGAATGGTTGAGAACCCATGCTTAATTATGGAATAATGAGATGAAGGAAAGTGAATTTTGTCAGGGAAAATATCCTTGTTATATGGATATTTCTTGTCATGTCATTTCCGGTGGTATGTGGAACGCCACATAATTCCTCACGGGTTGAGAGTTATAATATGAGAAGTTGGAGACCCTGTGTTTGGGGTAATGACCCAAGTTTGTTTTGATGGATAAATGATATGAGTTATGATACATTTTCATATAATACTATTCTATAAAGTGGATAGTACATGTCATGCCATTTTCTGGTGGTGTAGAACGTTACATAACTCCCTCACGGTTTGAGAGTTATGGCCTTACGGTTGGTGGACCTCATATGTCATCTAGAAGCCCCAAAAGGTCAAAGTAATCAAAGTGGTTTAAGAGATTTTAAAAGGTAAATAATAAAGTGAAGTGATGAGGTATTATAATTCAAAGTGAATTCAAACAATTATTTCAATAATAATTTAATGGATAAATTAGGAAGGGACCCAACCCTAAAATAAGGAAAGTAAAGGCCAAGTGACCCAGAATATGTTTTAAGGAAGCTACTTTTGGAGAGTATAAATAAGAGGCAACGTTCTCTCATTTTGAATCACACTTGAGAATATTGAATATCTATAGGTTTCTGAGATTAACAGATGATATCTTAGCCTAAATTATAAGGAAAGTGTGAAGAAAGAAGGCTCTAAATGCAAGGAAGGATAAATTTTTTGAAGGTGCTTTGGTGGTATGTTATTTTCCCATTATCTCACCATTTTCGCTATAACTTTTTTTATAATGATTCAGATCCTGAAACATTATGCAAGTGAGAAACATAATCCAAGCATTCAGGACTAAAAATCATCTTTGGGTCGTTGTATTTTGAGTTACACCTCTGGAAAATAGGGTTTGTGGCCAAATTCGAAACTATCAAAATCGTGTGTTTCTAACCGCCATATCCTCTTCATAACAGATCCAAATTCGAGAGACAAAATGTGTCATTTAGGGTAAAGGATTTAGTATTCCTTTTAATAGTTTTAGATCATTTCATCAAACATTTTGTTTGATGTTTCACAAGGACGCTTCTAGAATAGTTTTAATTCATAGTTGGTATGCCATTTTGCTATAACTCCTTTCTCGAGAGGTTCCAAGTAAAGCCACTTGAGGAATTGCATAAAACACACTGAAGAACATTGGTGTATGTTTCATATACTTATACATCATAGCTTCAAAGTTACATTACTTCGCGTTTCTTCAGGGTTGTTGACTAATCCAAAACTAGGCATGTGGAGACTAAAACAAGTTTGATGAAAAAGCTCATTAGTATTTGTTAAGGAAGGTTTGGTGGAATGTGATGATATACACCATGTATACTTGCTATATAGGTAAAATCATATTTGATGATGCGAAATTGATGAGGGAGTTTTGTTGAGGTTAGCATGGTTGATGCACCTGTTTATGGTGCCGTAAGCTGATTACAGTTTGGCGTAATGGTTGATGCACTTGTTTATGGTATAGGTTATTTACGGTCGATGCATGGTTCAGATTTATTGGTACGTGCTTTATAGCGATATATCTCATAGTGATAGTGTGACGTTGGTTCCATCATTCTACTTTCTACTTCGTGGTGGCATGACGGGCAAGGACAGGTGGTTTTAGCCACCTTCCGGTTGTAGCCGAGAACATAGGAGGTTGTAGCCTCCTTCCTCTCGGTTGTAGCCCGAGAATTGGGAGTTGGAGCTTCCTCTGTGTTCTCATTCGAGAAACTAGGTTGGAGCCTCCTTCCAGCTTTGGTAACTGGAAAACAAATGAAGTTAGTTGAAAGCTCAATGAATGTAATTCTTCAAGACATATAAGAAAAAGAATTGGTTTTCCCCGATTAAGCCTACGAAACAATGGTGCACCGTGGTAAGCGTGTATGATTGTTCATTTGTTCATTGCTTATTTTACTCAGCAGCTATTGATAATAATGCTTCATTGATATAACACTTGGATTATATGGTTAAATTGCCTATTACTCATTCACCCCCTCCTCTCAGTAACCCAACAATTGGAATCAGCAAAGTTCCTTCGGGGAAACAGCTACAGATCGGAAGGAGATCATGGATTATTCCGAGAATGGAGTACTAATGTTTAACGGTCGTATCGGTTTTGGCATGAGATTTGGAGCGTAAGGATGGAAAGTATTTTTGCTGTGCAATGCGGACATTATATTTGGTTAACGCTTGTTACGATATGATAGTTCGCAAGGCAAAGATCTAACCGGTGAAGGAATTGAAGAAGAATAAAAATAGCAATGGATTTCACTGGGAAGGATTACTCTAAACCGGGTAAGAGAAAAGGTTGGTAATCGTTCATCACCCAAAGAACTTTGGCATAAGTTACATGATATATTCTTCACCCATCGATTCGAGAATGCCAAAGAAGATGCGTATACGTAAAAGAAGAAAGATGCTCATCATGTCGGATAGATTCATAAGAGGAAGAGTATGATGAAGTATAAGTTGATTACAAAGAAAATTTAATCGCTGCAATTAAATATCTAAGGAAAGAAAGAGGAAGAAAACAAGTCATCCAAGAAAGAATTGATGAAGCAAAAGAAAAGTGTTCAAGGTCTCCAAAAGGATTAGTGTCATCAAGAATTTAAGAGCTCAACTAGAAGAGGCCGGAATAATTGAAGAAACTCTAGAATATCAAAAGAAATGTTTAGAAGCCAAATATAGCAAGACAAAAGGAAGATGCGGAAAAGAGAGAAAACATATTGATGGATCATCTCAAGGAAAGAACCAATGATTTAAACCAACTTGAGGAAGAGTTTTGGTCAAGAGAGAAGAATGGAAGAAGAAATACCGCGCTGAAAATCCAACTGAAGAAGCAAAGAGAACGTAAGAAGTCATGAAGTCTCCGTGATAATGAAGAAAGAAGAAGAGGTTGAGAATTCAAGAAGAAGTTGGTCACACTAAGAGTCAAATTCACAAGCTCAACAAGAAAGTTGAAGAGACAGAAACATCCACATCGCTGGTAGAGAATGAAGAGAAGCACTCTACGCTATTAGAAAAGAAGAATGAAGTTGAAAATAGAAAGAGTTATGCGTATATACTCAAAGGAAGGAATCATGGTCAACCGTATCTAGGAAAACTATTGAAGATACATCTTCAAGAATTTCATCCATGTTCAAGCCACAAAAAAAGCTCAATCATGATCATGATCAACAAAGGAAGGAATTCAAAAGGACCACGCCTACAAAGAAGACTTCATTCACCCTGTGCATGAAAATTATTTTATATCAGTTATTTTTATTGAAATTAACTTTGGACAAGGTTGCAGATTGCGGTGGATTATAAATAAATGTTCAAGCAGACCGCGCCTATGTGGTCGCACGTAGCATTGAGTGTTACAATGTCATAACTATGGACACATAGCTGGGGATTGCGTATACGATCGATGCTTCCATGAAAGAGAATACCATATCAGATATAAGAAAGTATGGATAAGAAAACAGAATAATTGTGAACAAAGACCAAAATGAGATCTAAGATTGACAATAAACGAGATGAAGAAAATTCACAGAGAAAAGGAAAGATGTTAGATACGAAAGGTTTGGAAAATAACTCCAAAGAAAGGAAGGACAGTAAATAAGGAACAGGTTCAAGAGATTGTACCTCAAACATTGTAGTGAAAGATGAATCCACGGATAGAAAGAAAGAGTCAAAGATCGAGATAATAAATCTTACCAATGAAGATGATGATGAATACACATCGTATGTGAATTGTTCGAAAATATTCGGCTTAGAGATTCTCAGGTAATATGAATATTAGACGTGGGGAGTCTATGCGATAGTCAGGATGCACTGGGGAAAGAACCATCCTTCGAAAGCAGCCTGCAGTTTGAGAAGACATATTCGAGCAATCATTAGCATAAGTATAGCTTGATAGTATAATGATAATAATATTTAAGGGATAGTTAAAAGTAGAGTCTTGGACAGATGGACAAAGATGGATTTGTGGGAGAAGACTTAATAGGTTACAAGGAACAAATCTAGATTGGTATGTAAAGGATATGTACGGATTCAAGAAACCGACTTTGAAGAGACATATGCCCCACTAATGGTAGCAATTCGCTTGTTTTTAGCTTATGCATGCTCCAAAATGTTAAAGTATATCATATGGACGAAAAATCAATCCTTTTCCGAAGGGGAACTTGAAGAAGAAGTTCACATTGAACAAACCGAAGGATTTCTGGCTTATCGAGAACACGTATGTGTAAATTAAAGAAGGCCTTGTATATCTTAAAAAACAAATCAAAGCTCCTAGAGCATGGTAATTCGTGACTGGATAAGTATCTCAAGTAGTAGAGGCGTGGTCTAAAAAGGAAGTGCATAACAACCTCTACATCAAGGTAAGTCAAGGTAATATTTTATTAATTGAAGTTTTGTTGATGATATTATTTTGTAGTGATGATGACAGTTGGTTAGAATGGTAAAAGACATGCAGAGTGAATGAAATGTCATTACTTGGAGAACTATCCTTTTCCTCGAACTTCGATACGTCAAAGCAACCATGAATTTTTATTTCTCAAACCAAGTATATCAGAAATGCTAAAGAGGTTCAAAAATGGAAGATTGCAAACCAAGTAACACTCCTATGCAAACTTCGGGCCAAAAGTTGAGCAAAAGATGATGATTCAAAAGTCTACGATCGAGGCAATATAGGTCAATGATCAAGTGTTCTACTATATGTGACAAAGATCCGACTAGATAATGCAGTGCTGGACAAGTGGCACTCCATTTGAAGCAAAGACCAAAGGAATTCGTCACATGTATTAGCAATGAAGAGGGTTTCTAGATATCTCAAAGGAACATAAGAGTTTGGATTATGGTATCCAAAAGGAAAAGATCTATCACTTATGGACTACAAAGATGCGATTGGGCAGGTAGTATTTATGACCGACGAAGCAATCAAAGGGAGCAACGCCTGCTAATAGGGGTGAGTGTTTGGTATCATGGCTAAGAAATAAACAATCATCGATATCTCTATCTGGCTACCGAGGCAAGAAGTATATTGCAGCAGCAAATGAAGGTTGTACGTGTTCTTTGGATGAAACAAAACTCGACAACATACAGTTGGAGTATGATGATCTATTCCAATATATTGTGATAATACAAATGCCATCAAAGATCTCAAAAACCCTATGATGCACTCCAAGACTAAGCACATTCCAATCAAGTATCACTTTCTAACCAGAATAGTTGTAGAAAAAGAACATCCGAAAGGAGAAGGGGCACAAAGAACAAGGGCGCATTATCTTTACAAAAACACTTCCACCTGAAGCCTTTGAATATCTTCACAAAGACTTTGAGTTATTTCTAATCCAAAAATGACGCTTATCTTACATGTGTATTAGATGTACACGAGGAAGCACCATAAGAGGATAGTCTTCAGGGGAGAAGCCTGATGGAAAGATACCTTTGTCGTTGGACAAAAAGGGGAGAGATTTATTAGATGCAGAGGACGAGGCATGGTTCCAGGTGGATAAAATTTATCCGATGCAGAGGACGAGGGCATGGTTTCGTGGGGAGCATGACTGACATGATTTCAGTGTTACACGTATGATATCCCTTGTTCAAAAAGGGAGATTATTCGTGAGGAAGATCAAAGGAATTCAGATAGGGGAGCAGCCCCAAGAGGGAGAAATGGCCCCTTGCCATTGATGTCAAAGGGGAGAGATAATCACATTGATGTGTTTGATGTCTATTGATGGAGAGATTGATGTGGAGAGAGAAAATACATTGACTATTGATGTAGACCATGATGTATCACATGTTGACATCAATAATTGGTAATTGGTGTTGACATCAATGTTGGTATTGCCATCAATGCCAAAGGGGGAGATTGTTGGATCATGTTATCATTGATGCCAATGGTTTGATTGATTGATGTCATTGATGATGTCAAGTGATTACATTGATGTCAAAGGATTGATTGATTGATGATTGATGTAATATAATATGTATTGTCCTTGATGAGAATGCATATATGAAGAGTGATCAATGAGTTGTCATTGATATATGATACACATATGAAGATGGATCAAGGTGGTTCCATTGGTATATGATGCATTGTTGGAAAATGTATAGATGACCTATTGTCTTATCATGATTGATAAGGTTACAAATGGATGCACTTCAAAGTGGCCCCTTATGGTGAAATCCCTCACGAAAGACGCTAATGGGATTAGAGTTATCCTAGAAGAATGGTTGGAGAACCCATGCTTAATTATGGAATAATGATGAAGGAAAGTGAATTTGTCGTGGCAAATATCCTAGATGGATAGTTCTCACATTTCATTTCTGGTTGTATGTGGAATCGCCACATAATTCTCACGGTTAGAGAGTTATGGCCATGAGAAGTTGGAGACCCCAGTTTGGGTAATGGACCCAAGTTTGTTTGATGGATACTATATGAGTTATGATACATTTTCGTGATAATACTATTCTATATGGATAGTAAATTTGATTCCATTTCCGGTGGTATGCAGAACGTCACATTAACTCCTCAATGGGTTTGAGAGTTATGGCCTTACTGTAAAATTGGAGGACCCCATGTCATCTAGAAGCCCCTAAAAGGTCAAAGCAATCAAAGTGGTTTAAGAGATTTTAAAAGGTAAATAATAGTAAAGATGAGTGTATTATAATTCAAATTGGAATTCAAAAATAAATTATTTCAATAATAATTTTAATGGAGAAATAGAAGTGGACCCAACCCTAAAATAAGCGAAAGGGAAATAAGGACCTAGAATATGTTTTTAAGGAAGCTACTTGGAGAGTATAAATAAGAGGCAAGGATCTCTACTGAATACACTTGAGTATATTGAACATCTATAGGTGTCTGATATTTACAAATTATATCTTAGCTGAAATTCTTGGAGGAAATTAAAGAAAAGAAGGTCAAATGCAAGGAAGGATAAATTCTTTTGAAGGTGCTTTCTATGGTATGTTATTTTGTGTCATCTCACCATTTTCGCTATAATCCTTCTTGTTTCTATAATGATTCAGATCCTGAAATGGCTATGCAAGTAGTGAAAAATATCCAAGTATATGTGGTTCAAAATCATCTTTTTGGGTCGTTGTATTTTTTTGGAGTTACACCCCGTGGAAATAGGGTTTGTGCTAGTCCCGAAACTAGTCAAATCAGGTGTTTCAAGTAAAATCGCCATAACCTTTTCATAACAGATCCAAATTTAGTGAGACCAAATGTTTCAGTTATGGTAAAGGCTGTAGTATTCTGTGTAATAGCCAGCAGAGATCATTTCATCAAACATTTCATGCGGGGAATTCTCTAAAAGGTATCTCTATAGAATAGTTTCTAATTTAAAGGTATGCCATTTTTGCTATAACTCCTTCGAGGTTCCAAGTAGTTCCACTTGGAGGAATGGCATAAAACACACTGAATAACATTGTGTATCGTTTCAGATCTTTATACATTACAGGTTCAAAGTTATGATTACTTCAAGTCGGTTGTTGGACTAACCAAAACTAGGCATGTGAGACTAAAACAAGTTTGATGAAAATACTAGTCTTTTATTTTTAAAAGTTAAGGAAAGTTTGCAGGAATGTGATGATATACACCGTGCATATCACGTATATACAACCAGATTTGATGATGAAATTGATGAGGGATTTTGAAAGTTGAGTTTGGTGCATGGTTGATGCACCTGTTTATGGCATAGGGGTTGATTAGGTGTTGGTGCATGGCTGATGCACTTGTTTATGGTACAAAGCTGATGCATGGTTGATGCATGGTTCGATTATTGGTATAGGTTTACAACCATATATCTCACGCTGATAGTGTGACGCTGGTTCCATCATTCTACTTCTACTGTGGTGGCAGGATCGGGCAAGGATCGTGTGGTTGTAGCCACCTTCCGCCTGTAGCCGGAGAACAGCAGGGGGTTGCAGCCTCCTCTGGGTTGTAGCCGAGAATTGGGGAGTTGGAGCCCCTGTAGCTCGAGAAACTAGGGGTTGGAGCCTCCTCAGTTGCAGCTTGAAAACAAAGGAAGTTGGTGGCTCTAATGAATGTAATTCTTCAAGACATATAAGAAAAGCATTCATGGTTTTCTCCCAATTTGGGTTTCCACGTGAAACACCGATGTAATCGGTATGTGTACGATTTGTTCATTTGTTCATCGCTTTTATTTACTCATAGCTATTGGATAATATTTCTTCATTGATATAACACTTTGGATTATATGGTTAAATTGCTCTATTAATGCATTCACCCTCTCCGTAATCCAACACAATGATCCTTTGATGACCTTCCACGCCTTATTCAGAATATGGATATACAACCTTCACTCTGCCAATTGCCTTGTTGTTCCATTTTTACTTAACCGAACATGTTTTACCCTTTCAACAACCATTGGTTTCCATTTCAAGGTTTTATTTTTACCTTCTCCATTCCAACAATTTTGCATGGTTTATTATCACCCAAATGAACCCGTCCAAAATCACCTTGAACATAATCTAGAAAATGCTTCCCATGGGGTGTGGGTATGAGATGAAGCTCCCCGGAATCTACTAACACCTAAGACTCGAATATTATCTACAGAAGAATCAACAAGCATCTTGTAACACATCACCAAGTTACATTTGTTTCATGATTTCTCTCATGTTGTCCATCTCTTTTGTTCTTTGGAGCTCAGCCTTTCTTCGTGATGTCCTTTCTTCCCACAATTCCAAAGACTCTATCTTTCCAAGTTTGGATTTGATCTGCCTTTCCTAGAATTTTCTGGCTCGAGTCTTTCCTTATCCTCAGCCCATGTTCAACACATTGCCTCCGATGTCTCAATTCAGGCTTTTCCGTCAGATTTAGACTAAGGATGTCACCAACAACATCAAATTTTTAAAGTATATTTTGAACCAGGACGTGAAAGTTATTTACATCCATGACCAAGCCATTCCAAACCGGCACGAGCACAAGATTAGAAGAGCCCCAACTCATCATCAAAGTCCACTTTTAAAGAACTTAGTTTATTAGTAACCGATAAATTCCATTTAAATGATCTGCAATGCATCCAACTTCTCCGGGACATCTTCATATTAAATAATCTTCATTAGAAATACACCTTATTCGACCGAGGGTTTTTCATACAATTTGGCCAATGCATCCATCAAACCCTCGTTGTCTTCTTTCTTCGAGATATTGAAAGCCACCTAGACGCTGTGGCTCACCAGACATCGCTCCAAAGCCTTTCTCACAAGAATCTCCCATTCTTCACCTTCATGGTCGCTTCATTTTTGTTACTCCACTAATAGTAGAATAGATCCTTTCTCGATATAAATAGTCTTCCATCTCAAGAGATCTTCCATAACTCCGTAGTTTTGGCCATTAAATTCTCGACCCTAAACTTTCCATCTTCCAACATTGCTCCCACTTAAACCAGTAACCCTCTTTTCCTATATTACCACGCCTCGATACCGCTTTGTTAGAAAAACAGACTGCTGAGGCAATAAAATAAAAATGCAGAACAAACACAAGACAATACAAGAGAGACACAGATTTATTACGGTTCACCCAAGCAGGGCTACGCCCACCGTGAGAAATTGCTAGGTCCTTCCTTTATTATTATCCAAAGAAAATGAAGGGATACAACCTACAGCAAAACCCGCTGGTAACTTCCTCTTCTTTATCTCACGCCTCTCTCATAATAAAATATTCACAATCAATCATAGCCACAATACATTTCCCTCTACATAAAAGAGGGTTGGCTCTAGGGCCAAACCCTAACATATCTCTACCGTTAGATCTGCGACCTTATAATGAACGGTCCAGATTTACAATGAAATTACAATATACTTTTACAAGGCAATTTTTTCTTCGGGGGCTTTGCCCCCAGACCCCCCAGCCAGGGGGATAGGCCCCCCAGACCCCGCAGAGGGGGTACCCCCCCTCTACACTCTCCCGTGTGGAAGAGTGTACATACTTCTAGGGTGTAAATACTTCATGGGGTATAAACACGGCTAAACGCAAGGACCTCTGAATCAGGAAGATAATCAGGCTCCACAACCAACAATTGGTACATACTTGGTACATGGTTGGATGCACTTGTTTATGGTACAGGTTGATTACAGGTTGGTGCATGGTTGATGCACTTGTTTATGGTACATGTTGATTACAGGTTGATTATAGGTTGAGGTACAGGTTGATGCATGGTTGATGCACTTGTTTATGGTACAGGTTGATTACAGGTTGATTATAGGTTGAGGTACAGGTTGATGCATGGTTCATATTTATTGGTACAGGTTTACAGCGATATATCTCACAGTGATAGTGTCACAGTGGTTCCATCATTCTACTTCTACTTAGGGTGGCAAGACGGGGCAAGGAAAGGTGGTTGTAGCCACCTTTCGATTGTATCCAGAGAACATTGGGGGTTGTAGCCTCCTTCTGGTTGTAGCCAGAGATTTGGGGAGTTGGAGCTTCCCTCATGTTGTAGCCTGAGAAACTAGAGGGTTGGAGCCTCCTTCCAGTTGCAGCTAGAAAACAAAGGAAGTTGGTGCTTCCAATGAATGTAATTCTTCAGGACATATAAGAAAAATTATTCTGTGGTTTTCTCCCAATTTGGGTTTGCACGTAAAACACTGGTGTACTGTGTATGTGTGTGATTGTTTATTTATTACTGCTCATTATTGGATAATAATTCTACACTGATATAACATTTGAAGAAAAATGATTATAATTACGTTATTACTGATTCACCCCCCCTCTCAGTAATCCAACAGTTATTGCATCATTCTATATGATAAATCGGTCGCCATCAACTGGAATAAACTGTAATATTCCAGAAGAGGTATGGACAAGTCATTTGTGTGATTTTTCAAATCTAAGAATATTTGGTTGTGATGCTTATGCTCTTATTTATAAAGATCAACGTTCTAAGTTAGATCCTTGATCAAATAAATATGTCTTTGTTGGTTATGGTGATGGAGTTAAGGGGTACAGATTGTGGGGTCCTACTGCCCACAAACTCATCATAAGCATAGATGTAGTATTTGATGAATCCTCACTCTTAAAATAAGAATTGTTAGATGTTGAAGTGAGACAAGAACATGTACGACATGTTTAGCAAATTCAATTAGAAACTCAACCATCTTCAGAAAGGCAGGAGCATGAAGAAGTTCTAGAAGAAGAAGATGAAGATGTAGTGTAGAAAATATCCAGGAAACTGAGGATATGCCTCAACCATCTCTGAGGAGATCTTCACGGGTCAGGAATCTTCCTACAAGGTATAATGATTATGTTTCATCTATGGCTTTAGTTTCTATTGATGGAGAACCTAGTTTTTTTTATGAAGCAATTAAGGTATGTGAAAGTGCTCAATGGAAGAAATCTATGAAAGAAGAAATGGATTCCTTAGAAAGGAATAAAACATGGGACCTGGTAGAACTTCCAAAGGACACGAAGTTTTTCGGTTGCAAGTGGGTCTACAAACTGAAAAAGCGTGTTGATGATAAATTCAAAAGGTATAAATAAAGACTGGTAGCCAAAGGGTATTCTCAAAAGGAAGGTATTGATTTTCATGAGATCTTTTCACCAGTTTTGAAGATTGTTTCAGTTCGTGTTATGTTAGCACTAGTTGCTATACTTGATCTAGAGTTAGAGCAACCAGATGTTAAAACAACATTTCTACATGGAGATTTAGATGAGGATATATATATGGAACAAACACAAGGGTTTGTTTAGGATCACAATAAGAGATTTGTTTGCAAACTCAAGAAGTCATTGTATAGCCTGAGACAATCTCCCAAGCAATGGTACAAGAAGTTTGATTCCTTCATGGTGAGCCTAAATTTTACAAGAAGTGAATATGACCATTGTGTTTACTTTAAAAAGTTGGAAAATGGCATGTTCATTATTTTGGTGTTATATGTTGACGATATTCTTGTGGAAAGAAAGAGCATGGTCGAAATCAATAGTTTAAAGGCTTAGTTGGCTAGGGTATTTGATATGAAGGATCTAGGAGAAACAAAGCAAATCTCAGGCATGGAGATACACAGAGATAGGAAAAATGGTAAGTTGTGTTTATCACTACAGAAGTATGTGGAGAAAATACTTATGAGATTCGATATGAATAATGTGAACCCTGTAGAGATACCTTTGGCTTCCCATTTCAAGATTTCTTCAGGTTTATGTCCTAGTAATGACGAAGAAAAGGATTATATGTCTCGTGTAACATATGCTAATGCAGTGGAAACTTTGATGTATGTGATGGTGAGTACTAGACCAGACATTTTACATGCAATTGGTGTTGTCAGTCGATACATGTCAAATCTAGGAAAAGGGCATTTGAAAGTAGTGAAATGGGTGCTTTGATATCTTAGAGGCACAAGCAGTTATTCTATCACCTATGATGGTTCCAGAGATTCAGTTTGCGGTTATGTAGATTCAGATTTTGCAGGTGACTTGGACAAAAGGAGATCCACTTTAGGATATGTCTTTACTCTTGTAGGAGGACTTGTTAGTTGGATGTCAAAGTTTCAAAACATAGTCTCTTTATCCACTACAGAGGCAGAGTATATGGCTGCTTCACATGCATGTAAGGAGGTAATTTGGTTACAGGATTTATTGGGTGAGTTTGGAAGGATGTAGGATAAGGTGAAAGTATTATGCGATATCCAAAGTGTTATTCAATTGGCTAGAAATCCAACTTATCACAGTAAGATGAAACATATTTATGTTAAGTACCATTTTGTAAGACAGGTTGTTGATGAAGATGAGTGTCTTTGGAAAAGGTCCATACAAAAGTGAATTTTGTAGACATGTTTACTAAACCAGTTTTGTTAGAGAAGATACGGTGGTGTTTGGCTTCTCTTGGCTTGCAGAAAAGGTGATGAATTAATTAAGGGCATGATATATCAGGTAAATTATTGTCAAAGTGGATATTGTTGGAAACATGCCAACGAATTTCCTCATGCGATCACATGCACATCCATGCAACTATGTTAATGCGCATGCATGAAATGTATTTATGAACTGCTCATGTAACTATGTGATCTATTCATGATCAGTTTGTATAACTGAGTGATAGATGTTATATATGTGAGCATACCCATAGAGGTGGAGTACAATGTGAGTGCAAGCGTGTGCAAGGAGCAGAGAGAAGAGTGTGTGAGGAGAAGATGATTGTATGCCTATGAAGGCTATTGTAATTCTCCCTTGAATAATAAGAATATCGATAATCATTTCCCATGGTTTTTTCCCTCATTGGGTTTCCACATAAATCACTGTGTCAAGTGTATGATTGATGCGTTTGGTTTAATTCATTTTTTATCTTGCTTATTTTATGCTCTGTTATATGTTATGTTTTTCTTCCGCTTCCTAACAAAGTGAGTGCAGATGGCAGTGGGCCTTCTTACTCAATAAGTGAAGATTAATAAGTGAAGATGGTAGTAGGTCTTGGAACATAAGATGTATGAATTGAACATTCAATGATTAAATGATATGTAAGAGTAATCTTGATTATAATAATAACAATAATAATAATCATTGTCAAACTAAACATTAAATTGGTGTATAAAACCTCCTTGTTTAAGGGACAAGGGATGACTCCTAAAATGTATACATACTCTACCTCCTTATGGATTAATATACATAACAAACAATCATTACTCCACGATTTCATTTCTCTCAACATTTAAGTTTAATGAAAATTTCAAAATTTATAATATATAAATTACTACTAAAATTGAAATTATTAAATAAATAACCATTAAAATTGAAAATATTAAATAAATAACCATTAAAACTATACATATTTGTTTGATTATGGTTTTATCTCGACCATCATATTTGAATTCCAAATAGTCGTTGCCATCTTTGAATTCCAAACCATCGTTGCATGGTTGTGAGGAGTTCACAAATTCATGTTTATACGTAATCTAATAAATTTATGCCAGCGTAACATGGCCGAATGTTTTAAAGAATGACACATCATCTATCAAGTTTTATGACATGGTCGATACTTTTGTATGGTATGTCACGTTATAACTTTGTTGGTATATTCAACGCCATATAGTCATCGCATGAGAATGGTATGATGCAACCAAAGAATCATAATTTCAATGGTTGACATTGAGTTTGGTTGTTTCATTTAAAGTTGCTTTGTACAAATCCACCTAACATACAAATTAAAAATTTTCTCTAATTTATGTCCCACCCCACCCTCATAAATTAGAGAAAATGTTATTTTCTCTAATTTATGCCCCACCCCACCCTCATAAATTAG
>SNQJ01S0159787.1:6643-18267 GCA_010110895.2 Picea sitchensis
CGTCCCCTGAAAAATTTGGTGGTACGCTCTAACCGTCCCGAGGACGCGTCCCCCCATCCCCACCATTCCCCCATCCCAAAAACCAATGAAACATAGTATATAGCTTTATATATTTTAATATAAAATTTAAATATATAAGAACATTTAAGTGTTGAATCTTCCATAATTGGATATGATTTCAATATTTAAATAGTTGATAGCATTGGGCTCAAAAAGTATTAAAAATTAGAGAACGTCGAATTGAAATAGTAATTATTAAAAATTAGAGAACATTGAATTGAAATAGTGATTATGCATGCACTTAAAGCTAAAAGTCTTTTCCATGTTGATGTATAATTATTAACATTTATTAAGATTGAATTGGTTTATTGGACTTTAAAAAGGTAAGGAATTACTTGAAATTCTTTAGAATTTTATTTATATACTCCAAAAGCCTTAAGAGAAGCATTCCAAGATCATCGTAATTTTGTTGATTTAAAAGGTCATGAAGGTTGGTAGTTTGAAAAATATTTTGAAATTGAGATCTAATTTGGGTAAATTCCAGACATTCTAAGAGAAAGTGTTTTTCATTTTCAACCATCTTAGTGTTACAAAGGTGACATGCTCTTTCATCCCACAACGTTTTGGGAATTGACCAACACCCAATTTCACTATGGAGCTCATCATAATTAGTTCTTATTTTAACAATGTTTATTTTCTTCTTTACACTTTGTCAAAACATAGAGATAATGTTGATCTTCTAAATTATGGTTGATTACCTCCTTATAATATCTTGATTTTCTTTTTCCCTAACTCTTTATCGCACCACATTTTCTCCTTGTAGTTTTGATGTAATAATATTTTTAATATTATCCTTAGTTTGCAATATGATTTCTTCCTTTATTCCTCAATGGTTTAGCCAAGACTGGGCATCCTTGTGCCATCCTTGCTTGATCCAAAGGTGGTTTTGGATAGAGTTTGAAGCAATTTTAGGAAGCCTCATGTCTTCTATGTTGTTTAACTTGTTCTTATACATTACGTATATGGTCATAGTCTTTCTCTTAATGGGGGGAATGCTTTCTTCTATGAGGAGGATAGGATAGGGTGTATTTCCTTTAATTTTGAGATTATAGGTTATAAAATTCTTTTGGATCTACTCTATCTTTCTCCATGACTCTCTAGAGATACTACATCCCCAAACTTCACAACCATATAAAATAGCAGGAATAACAAGAATTTCAAAGAGGATTTTTTCCTTATCACATACCTAAAGATCCGTTGATTTACAATTCTTTTCAAGCCCATAATAAGTTTTTCACCCTTTGTTTATCCTTTTTTCAATGTTATAATTCAAGTTAAGCTTGTGATGAATATTGGTTTTGAGATATTTGTATGAAGGCACTTCCTCCAAGTTGTTGTTTCATATACGAAAGTATCTTAGGCGATCTTATTGTATTTAATTATCATGACTTTTGTTTTGTCAGTATTAACAATCATACCCATATTGGAGTAAAAATCCTTGAGGATTCTTAGTTTCTTATCAAGATCATGGGGAATCCTTTCCATAAGAGCAATATCATTAGCGTAAAGAAGAAGAATGATGATTATACCAGTGAGAGTTGGGCCGACACAACCTACTTCTTCCAAACAATCTTCTAACTTGTCAATGTATATGCCAAAAACGGTAGGGGATAAGGGACAACCTTGCTTGACTCCAATATTACAGTAGATTTCTTCTAACTATCCCTAAGTTTGCCTGAACTTCGCAATAAAATTATGATTCAACCTTATTGTATCATCCCTCATCTCGAAAGACACTTTTATCTCTTCCAACCTATCTGGAAAGTTTGTCCTGGGTACTATGTCAAAAACTTTCCTAAAGTCAACGAAACAACACAGAAGATTGGTTTTATTATTTTGGCACTCCTTCCCAATGATCCTAGGTGTAACAACGTGGTCCACAGTTGAATGATATCTCATAAATATGGCCTAGCCTTTAGCTCTTTTTATGTGGTGTTCTAGCCATAGGCTAATCTTCTTTTCAAAAATAATTATGTACATATTGGCTAAAATGGGGCTAATTACAAATGGTCATATAATTAGAGGGGTTGTTTTTATCCCCACTTTTAAAAATAGGTACAATGAGGCTTTGTGTCCAAGGTTTATGGAAACCCTACTTGACTACTAAATTGAAGAGCATGTGTATGTGAGGGATGAGGATAGTCCCTCTGATTTTAAATATTTAAGCTTGGTAGCCGTCAATGTCCTTAGCTTTCCCATTTACAAGTCATTTGACCCTGAAATCTATGTCTTCCATAGAAAAAGATTCATCCTCTGTAGGATAATTCGAAATGGTGTCCATGGCATTAGGAAATTCATAAATACTTTTAACATAGGAATTCCAGTCCTTCAAGGGAATCTTATTATTCTCTTTAGTTTTATGAATTAAAATTTACCTCTAGAACTTCTTAGGATCAATCTTAGATAGGTGTAAAAGCCACTTTTGATTTCTACTTATACATTACCTTTTTTCCTTTTAATTAGGGATTTGTATGTATTTATCTTATCAAGTTTTAAGGACTCATTAGAAGCATCCCTAATGGCTTTCCTGGAAATTTTACATTCATTATCATACCAAAGGTTGGTTGTTTCTATTTTTTTTTACATGACACCTTGGAAGAGAAGTTGTTAATGGAAGTGGAAAGGGTGGTTGTAAAATTATGATACAGGTCTTTGATGTTGTCCTTATAAGTTAGGAGATTTAACTTACTATTTGAATCCTTTAAGAAAAAATCAAGTGCCTTTGATTATCGGGATTTTCTTCAATGAAGTTTAAATATGCCAAAATTATTTTGGTTTTAAGTAGGTGTTTTATTACATTAGTTTTTATTTTTTTGTTGGTTTAGTAGCCATTAAAAAAAAAAAATGGTTATTTTTAATAATTCATTAGTGGTTTGTAACGGATAGACCGTAACACCCCATTTTTAACCCCCTGAATTAATTGTAATTAATTATGATTAGTAATGGTTATCTCAGTGTGGAGATGACATTGCCATGATATGGCTTGTAAATGGTGTAAATGTATTATTTTGTAATATATAAGTCAAACAACTTATGAAGGGTGAAGCCTTAAAGTATTGGCCATGATACCACTATAGGAAAGAGAGAGGGGTTCATTATGTCAAGGGATCCAAAGCCACCTTGTTAAATTAATTTGGGGGAAATAACATTTATTTCCCTCTAGCTTAAAGCTGAAGAATTTTTTTTATGAAGGATGGTTGGGAAGTTGAAAATGACCTCCCATGTAAATTCATGGGAGGAATGGACTGGTACATCCATGGAAAAAACATGAACCACCTAACTTCATGGAAAGGACTCAAGAAACTTTGATACAAAGAGAATGGGTGCATAGGGGATGAGACAAGGAAGACTAGAAGAGGTAGACGGGACGAGGAGAGAAGGAGAATATTGGTGGAAGAATTCATGAATGGAATAGACAAACATGAGTTCAGAGAAAATTGTGTGCTTGGACATTGGTTCAAGAGTCTTAGAAACATGACCTGAGTTGAGGGGGTTATGAGCTTAGTGTTGGAAGGGTACCTAAGAAACATCGTGGAGGCCCTGGGCATGGTGGGAGTAACAAGTTCTCAACCAATAATTGTGTGAAGGAGAACGACCTTCACTATTCTAATTTCCCTAAGAGTCCAATAAAAATCCCCGGCGGTATCATGGCTTGGCACAAGGGTGGCCAGATTGCAGAAATCTAGTGTGTCTGAGCCTATGGTTAGGTGGAAAGGCCTTCACCCTTAGTCAGTTAGCTAGTTAAATTCATCATTGAACAGATAAGTATTAATTACATGTCCATTGAATATTTATCAGTGGTTGTAATCTAACTTATGGACTCAATAATAGTTTGTATGTGATAAATGAATGCCAATTCTAAGTTGAATGAATGATCCAATATCCTTGTAAACAGGGGTAATGAATTAATTATAATACTTGAGTAAGGAAGGCTAGAACAGTCAATAACCTTGTGTTTTCATTGTCCATTTAAATGGAAGGGTTGTAGGATATAAAACCTTCGTTTAGGGTCCTTGTTAGAGTGTTTTCTTGCTAAATAAAAGGAGTTAAAAATATGTGGGAGTAAAGTTGAAAACCCTTGCAGGAAGACCTGGCGAAAGACTGTGGGACTGCTAAGTCTCGAGATGGTCCATAACCCATCCAAATTCTTGTTTAAACTAGAGAGAATTATATTTTTTGGATCATAAGGTCGGCGGAGGCGGTTGGATGGTAAAGTCGTTCTTGCAATGAAGGTTAGGTCTTGTGCTCGAACCCAAGAAAGGACGTGCTCTAGTCGCGGAAAAAAACTTAATTGGGCCAAGCCCACATACCTTTGAAGGTCGGCAGAGGTGGCTAGATGGTAAATTCATTCTTGCAACGAAGGTCAGGTCTTGTGCTCAAACCCAAGAAAGGACGTGGTCTAGTCGTGGAAAAAATATTAACTGGGCCAAGCCCGCATACCTTTCAAGAATGTAGAATCTTCAGGTGGCATCCAATGGACATGGCTTTGTAGAAAAATGCAAGCTAGGGTTTAACAATCGCGGTCTCAGCAGTGGCCAACATGGTGACCAAAAGGGGAGGGAATGGAACCCCCTCCTACAAGCAGGTGGTGGTGGACAGAGGGAAAGGCCCACGAGGTGGTGGTTTCAAAGAACCTTTGACAGGCACCTCGGGATCAGGATCGGACAAGAATCAAGAGGGAAACCAAGAAAAAGTGATCGCGTGGGGGAAGAAGCCAGAGAAGCCCAAAACGGTGCGCAAGCGACGACGAACCCCAGTGGCGTAGATGGGTGCAACCCATGTAAAACTAAAATAACACCGATACCCAAGGTTATACTGGAAGATCTCCAAACGCAACTCTTCCAGGATCAGATGAAGACACATGCACTAATCTGCAAGTTCATGGGCCTATGGCCCACAGAAAAAATGTTGCGCAACTGGATAAAATACCATTGGAAGCCAAGTGGAGAAGTGGAACTCCACCTGGGTTCGAAAGGTTTCTTCACAGTAGTATTTATGAACCTGGAGGACAAGGATGAAGTCTTTGAGGGGGGGCATATTTCCATGCTACAGGGAGGTTGTACATGTGTCCATGGAAGGAAAACTTCTCCCCAGAGAAGGAAACCTTTAAAAATTTCTGAGTCTGGCTATGGATTTACTCCTTATCACTAGACTATTGGTTGTCGTCCACCTTCGAAGCTATAGGGAAAAATCTCAAAAAATATGTCAAGACATCGGAAGCTACTCTAAAAGGTAGATATACATCCTACGCAAGGATCTGCATAGAGATGGATGTTTTGGGGGTGCTCTTAGAATACATAAGCCTGGATTTTATGGATGAAGAATGGATACAAAGCATAGACTACGAGAAGATCTTGTTTCGATGCAGAAGATGTCATGAAAATGGACACCTACTAAGAGAATTCCCTCTCAATAAAAAACAAGAAACGGAAAACACTAAGCTACATCAGGATGAGGACAGTATTGTGAAGCCAAATCACAAAAGCAGAGGAAACAAAAGACAAGGCAAGGCTCCAACAGGAGGCAACCTGTAAGCCATGATTAGAATAGAAGGAAGAGGTAGGCCCAACCAAGGGGAAGGAGGAGGAAACGAAAAAGATGAAAGATAAGGAAGAGAGTGAACAAGCAACTCATGAGAAGACAAAAATTCCAAGCAACAAGGGAGAACATGGAGGTAGCACAAGTCGTATGGAAGGAGGAAATGTAGACACCAACACCCCAATGCAATAAGAAGACATAGATTTGGAGATGACACCAAGCGAGGTAGGAACAGAGGACCCAGATCTCAGAGATATTGTAGAAGGGGAGGGAATAGATCTATCGAACATACTGGAGCAATGGGAAAGGCAGGGAGTAGACAATGTGCCAGTGGAGCAACTCGACTGCATTCAATATCTCTTCATCCTAAGGGAGGAAGAAAAATCCAGAAGGATCAAGCGCATGCATGGAGAGATAGGACACCTGGGAATCAAAACAGATGATCGAAAACCACAACACTCACCCAAGCAGGCATGGAGGAAGAAAGGCAGAAAAACAAATAGTGTAGCCCTACAAGAACTAGGATCCCTGGTGATAAACTCAGGTAAGATTAAAAATATCTTCCCCAACTCCCCCCACATGTTTAAATGAATATTATAACATGAAATATAAGAGGCCTAAACAGCCCAAGAAAGCAATGAATCCTTAAAAATAGACTTAGTAAGGAACAATCTGACCTTTACACTTTAGACAGAATGGAAACAACCAGTAAAAAATACTAGAGTAAGTACAATATATTGGTTGTCGAAAGACAACAGATGGCGGGAGGTATCATCACCTTGTGGAACCCAAATTCGGTGAACCTACTTGCAGCGGAAGCCACGAGACACACACTTTCTGTCAACATGCAAATTATACGGAACATGATGGAAATTTTATGCACTAATGTGTATGGCCCCCAGGGGATGGAGGAAAAAAGGAGATTGCTCCTTGACCTAGAGAATCTTAAGGACTATACCTGCAACCTCCATTGGATCCTGGCAGGGGATTTTAACATCATCACTACACTCACTAAGAAGAAAGGGGGCACCAGGAAACTGGACAGAGATGCGGAAGAATTCTCAGCTTTCATTAACACAATGGAACTTGTGGACATCAGGACCAACAATGGTCAATTCACCTGGAACAACAAATGACTAGTTCAACACCAAGTAGCCACAAGGCTAAACAGATTCTTGGTGTCAGAATCAATCATTTTGCAGGGACTAACTTTGGACTGTAGTATCCTCCCTTGGGGGGGATCAGACCACTAGCCAGTTCAATTGGAAGCAAATTTTCAAACCACACCGAAGAACAGACCATTTAGATTTGAGAAATTCTGGATCAACCATCCCACCTTCAAGGAGAACATCAATCAATGGTGGCGAGAGGAACAACCAGACCAAGGGACAAGGATGTTCATACTTTACAAAAAACTCAAGTACATCCAACAAAAACTCAAGGAGTGGAACAAGGAAGTCTTTGGAAACATAAACCAAGGGAAAAAGAGTATCGAGGATAGAATGAGGAATCTACAGGAACTATGCATCGAAGAGGGATGCACAGAGGATCGGAAAAAAGATGAGATCCAAATGACCCAGGAATGGGAAGCAAGATGCTAGCAGTAAGAAACTCAGTGGCGCCAAAAGTCCAGAATAAGGTGGCTAAAGGAAGGGGAAAGGAATACCAAGTTTTTTCATAGAAAAACTATTGCAAGAAGATCCCATAACAAAATCTTGAAGATTAGGGATCAAGACAGGATTGAAAGAGAATCCCACCAGGAAATTGAGAATACACTAGTCAACCACTTCCAGGGGATAGCCCAGGAACCTAACCAAAATATATCTGAGGCCATACAAAGAATAATACAGCACATCCCCAATATGGTCACAGAGGATCAAAAATTTGGCCTAATCAAACCCATCGGAAAGGAAGAAATTAACCAAGCAGTCTAGGATATGCCCAACGGAAAGGCCCCAGGCCCGGATGGCTTCATAGTGTAATTATTCAAAGCGTGTTGGGAAGTGGTTAAGCATGATATTTATGGGGTGGTGGAGGACTCAGGCAATCAGTATCCATCCTGAAATCTTTAAATGCCACAATGATCACTCTAATCCCGAAAGAAAATGAAGCTAGGACCCCAGACCACTACAGACCTATAGCTTTATGCAATGTAGTCTACAAGATAATCTCCAAAGTCATAGCCAATAGACTGAAGCCACTCCTTCCCAAACTGATTTCACAAGAACAGGTCGGTTTTTTTGGAAGGAAGACAAATGCTGGACAATATCATCCATGCCCATGAGACCATTCACACACTGAAAAGCCTAAGGAGAGGGGGGATGATAATCCAACTTGATCTGGTGAAGGCTTACAACAAAATAAGTTGGCATTACATGGATAAGACGTTGGAAGCTTTTGGGTTCGAACAACACTGGATCAACTAGATAGTCACTCTAGTCTCAATGACAAGCTACTCGCTACTAATCAACAGAGCCCCATCCAAATCCTTTTATTCATCCAGAGGCATAAGACAAGGGGATCCGTTGTCCCCCTTCCTATTCATTCTAATGATGGAAGGGATAAGCAGAAGCATAAAAAGTGCAACTGCAGCTGGTGAAATAAAGGGCATCAAACCTTTTGAAAACTTTCCAACCTCCACACACTAACAGTTCATTGATGAAACACTACTCCATGGCACACCCACGGTAAAGGAGGCAAAGGCTTTTAAAAGAATCTTAGAAGACTTCGAGGAATCCTCGGGGGCGAAAATCAACCACTCCAAATCCATGATATATTTCTTCAACACTAATCCAACAATTCAACGAAACTTGGCCAACATTTTGGGGTTTGAACGTAAAACGCTCCCAACGAAATACTTGGGAATCCCCCTGACAGACAGAGCCTGCAAAAATTCTACATGGGAAGGAGTTATCAACAAACTGCAGGAGAGGGTAAAAAATTGGACATATAGAGCCCTAATCCTGGCCAAAAGGCTTATCCTCACCAAAACGGTTCTACAAGCAATTATGGCATATATGATGTCAGTGTTCCCAGCCCCCAAAGGAATCCTACAAAAGATAAGATCCATCGAACGAGACTTCCTATGGAGAGGTATGTAGACCAAAAAGAAGGTATGCAGACCAAAAAGAAAAGGCGTCCTGGGGTTACAAGACCCACAGGTAACCAACGAAGCCTATGGAGCAAAGCTCTAATGGAGATGGGTAAAAGACAAATCGGTGTCATGGGAAAACCTATGGAAGGCCAAGTATGCCCCGAACATCAGCGATCAAGAGAGAATTTGGTTCATGGGAACAAGGGAGGGATCAACCATCTGGAATCTCGCCTGGCGTAATAAGAACTAGATCCAGAAACACAGCTTCTGGGAAGTCAGAAATGGTAGAACAACAAGGTTTTGGGAGGACGCATGGCAACAGGAACCCAGAATTGAAAATCCGAATAGGGAGGAGCTTAAACTAGAAATGATTGGGAAAGCTAAAACAAAAATCCATCATTACTAGAAGCAAAGGGATGGCAGCACCAAATGGAGGATCCCGGACAAACTTATTCCACAAAATAGAGCCCGGATCGAAACAATAGCGAAAGGGGTGGAGGAGGAATTGGGGAAAAGGAAAATTGGGGTCTCGGAAGAGGAGGACCAATTGAGGTGGGGCAGGAAAAATGGGGTTGAATTAAACTTAAAAGAAGCATGGTATTACATCACGGGCCAAGACCATGAAAACTCGAAGCAAAAGTGGGAAAAGATTTGGAAAATCCCCCAATGGCCAAAAATCAAAATGTTCAAATGGCTAGTTCTACATAACCGAATTATAACTTGGGAGAATCTCATGAAAAGGGCTTTCATAGGTCCCACTCACTGCCATATCTATCAATTCAAGGAGGAAACAACTAACCACCTCCTCGACGAATGCAGTTACACAACAGAGATTTGGGATTGGGCGACAAACATCTTCCACCAATCCAATAGGATTCGGAGGAACATCAACGCAACTATCAGCAACTTGAATGAGGGCTACAACGAAAATGAAATGGTGAACCTTTGTTGGAATCTAACCGGGGATGATCATCTAGGAAATCTGGAAAGAATGGAACCGGCGTATCTTCAGGAGTGAAAACATACCGGTAGAAAGTATAAAGGAGGAAATAATACCTCAAATAAGAGAAACGGTGTAGAGTCACAACTGCAATGCGGAGAAAGTGCAACTCACTGACCAAGACTCCTGTATCCTGTATTTTTTCCATCTAAAAGAATGGTGTAGCAACATACCTGTAGGGAAAAACCCGCAACTCCAAATAGCAGCCCGCAACTGGACTCCCCCTCTGTTAGGGCTCCTCAAACTGAATTTTGACGGGGCAGAAAAAGGAAATCCAAGAGTGTCAGGAGCAGGTGGAGTGATCAGAGACCGTGGTGGCAACATCATCTGACTTTACGCTGGGAGCATGGGAAACTCAACCAACAATGTGACAGAATTCAGAGCCCTAGAACTAGGCCTTGAAATCCTGAGTCGTGAAAGGATGACAAATGCCATCGTGGAAAGTGACTCCACCCTGGTTATCAACATGGAGAAAATAATCCAAAATGGCACGAGAGTGGGCAAGGTTCAGCGCCACTGGCACCTTGCACACTCCCTATAGAAAATCCAAGAGCATACGAGAACTTTGAATACAGTGGAGTTGCGCTGGGTGCGCAGGTCATCGAATGCTCTAGTGGATAGGCTCGTCAACGAGGGGGTCGACAAGGAAGGCCCGGAACTAGACGATACCTGGATCAACATTCTGAGTGGGCAACTCAGAATAGACTGCAACCACCTTGCGGAAAAATATCGTGAAGGCAGTTTAATCATGGAAGGTCACATCGAGAAGGACATCGCAAGACCTCTTAGAAGGTATTTGGGCCCCAGGCAGAATAGGAGTGCCTAACACTCTTCCATCAATTATCATGGAAGATCACAACAAGAAGCAAACGGATGATTGGAAGCAAGGCCAGTATGCCAGTAAGAGGTATGGGGAAATCATGAGTGAAAGGCCAGGCAACAAGTCGCATGCAATGAATGATGTAAGGCATGAGGGGTTGATGATAACTAGGATTGATCCACCAGGCCAAGTATAGGTATGGAGAGAAGCACAGTCGGATCACAAGCGAGCAAGGGCAGTGATCGCACAAGGACAAAGGAAAACCCATCATGATCATACAAGCCATAATAGGAAAACAGACGAAAGAACTCATCACCGCAAGCAAACCAAGACTGAAAGGACAAGCTCACAGAGGGGAAAGATCAATAAGAAGAGGGACAACAGAAATAGACGCAATCTAAAAGAGCACAACAACAAGGATTATTACAAATTCAAGGGAGAATATCTGTGAAGTGAGGCACAGGATGAGTAACCAGAATAGGAGTTGCGACGGGAAAAGAAGGATGGTGCGACTAAAGAAAACGCACAGGAAAAGGAACCCCCCTGGGAAGGAAGTCTCGAATCGTTCGCGGCGGGGAACAAAAATGAAACAGGCAGCGAAAGATGAAGAGGAAACCTTTCAAAATCTGGTTGCGCCGAAGGGGAAGTCAACCATCACCCGGTGGGAAAAGGAACTAAAGAACAAGCGCAAAGTTAAAGCGCGGGATGCATTGGTACATGAAGCGGACTGGGTAGCTGATCCGGGGGCCACAGAACCCAGGGAAACCCTCTACCACAAAACAATGGAGATGACGTGGCTAACTAAGATGATGATCGAGAAAGTGATTTCAGAAAAGGAAGAAGTCAAGCAGGAGGATAACAAGGAAAACAAGAAAATATTGGACGAGATCCCGTGTCACATCAACAGTTTGGAAACCATTACCAAACTATTAGCATAGGTAGAGAAGGACCAAAAATTCAAGATGGAGCGGTTGCAAGCCCAATTCCACCTCTACCTATGCTATGCCAATCACATGGACATCATGCATATTGATGGACACGGTACACCAGCTCAAATCAGGAAGACTCGCACGACCTCCCAGAAGGAAGACAACAAGAGCCAGGTAGATGGC
>SNQJ01S0159788.1:21824-36964 GCA_010110895.2 Picea sitchensis
CACCCTTCCATCTTGCCATTCTAAATCCTTTGTTATCTTTTTTGAGATTTATTTAATACTACCATTACAGAAAGTAACTGCAAATTAAATTTTGAAAAGGTTGTTATTGATTGCATACTTCTCAAGGTAATATCATTAATATGTGTTAACTTCTCCACCCAAAAAAGAAAAGAACTTAAGTCATATTACTGAAGGAGATGTTATTCCAATATACTAAAATTTATACAAAGTTTGTTATCTACACTAATATGGCCATGAGAAAGAATCAATTATGTGGAGATATGTTGAACTTGTTCGCAAGAGAAGACCACAATTTTCAATGTTAAAGATCTTACTCGTATTTCACAACATTTCCCTTACCAGAAAGAAATCAGAATAAGACTTGGTCATCAAGTATTTCCCTATCTGGTTGGGTTTCAAAATTTTTGGATTGAAAAGACATAGTCTCTTGGTTCGTCAATAAATCTATTCAAAATTGAAGAGCAATTCTACTACACAATGCATCCTATATTTCTCTAGCTCCATCAAATTTCAAGAAAATTTTGAAATTACCAGAGTCGACTATTACATTTAAAGGAGACGAATCTAGAAGCTTCCTTAAGGAAAGGAATAATGTATTAGAGCTTCTGTAAGAATATTTATAATACCCCTCAACAATACCCACAGATATATCCAGAATTCATGTAAGTTTATTGAAAAATCCTTATTTAGAAGTAGCATGGTTGTTTTCTAGAATTACAGGACAAGATTCTACAGAAACCATTCCTCGGTTGGATCTGTATATTTTATATTTTACAATTCATGAAGAAGTGATTTTCGATTGGGGAAAAAATATTTCTACTAAAACTTCTTCGCAATTATCAATATTTAAAGAAACTAAGAAGTTCTACATGGATTCTTACTCAATTTCCACTATTACTTATTGTCATACTTTCAAAGGGTTGAATATTGGGAAAAGAGTAAATTGTAATGTTGACACTATAACAATTTGGTATCAGGCCCTATGGAGGTAAAAGGATGCTCATTTCTTTTATGAAGTATATAATGATTTTTTTTTTGTTTTTAAGAAGCTTGTGTTTGGAGAGAATACATCCAAGTTGTCATAGGAAGCATTAGTTTTTCTCGATAAAAAGGGGATTATGGAAAAAACAGACAAATACAATATTATAAGGATTTTTTATCGCATGAAAAACCCCTATATCTTCTATACTATGTTCCAGATAAATTATTTATGGTACAAGTGGCAAGGAAATATAGATCATGGTTGCATCTATTTTATGAAAAAAAGAAGAAACAATTTATCCTTCTTCCTTGGAAGGATAGAAAAATATTTCTAACAGGATATGAAAAAATTGATGAATATGATACACAATTGTTGGTCACTATAATTTCTTATTTAATTAAACAATCAAGTGCTACATAAATTGTCAACCCAGGGAAGTTTGTTTATTTCAAAGGTAATCACGCACTGTATATGCTCAATCTCAAAAGCAATCTAGAGTTGTAGTAAAAATACATTAATCACACCTTGCCTTGAATAAACTGAATTTCTAACTTGAATTACAGGAAAGAAACCTACCTATTGCAGAGTTCAAAGTTTAAAGAAATGATTATCCAAAGAATCCTGGATTACATTAAGGAATAACAACCTAGGAAAGGAATCCTTCAAGATACTGCAAAAGGAAAGACCAACTACTCTGTAACAGAGAACAAGACCCTATTCCCCAAGTAGGAATCTTCAGCACCTATTTTCAATCATCACACTTTCATGAACTCATTGCTAACTGAAATAATTGACACACACTGAAGGCTAACTATCCCTCAACAGAGAACATGACCCTATTCTTCAAGTAGGAATCTTCAACACTTGTTTCTGATTATCACACTTTCATAAATTCACCAAACATGAATGCTAACTAGAATGATTAACAGTTACCCAAGCATGAATCATATGGAAACAATGTAACAACCAGTAAAGCAGAGTTTCAGCAAGACAGAGTTCAATAAAGTAGTGTTTCAGCAAAACAAAATTCAGTAAAGTCGAGTTTCAGCAAAACAGAATTTAATCAAGGCATGAACAAAAATAACACTAACACACTACAAAGCTAATGGGTGAATCTTGTGAAGAAGGTGGGCCCTCCCTTCTCACAAGATTCCCCTGAAACGAGAGGAACTAGAAATAAATGCTCAGAACAATCTTTTATTCATCTGTCAACTATATCATATTACAATGTCTGAAGTAAAGCACATCCTTCTCTGTAAATCCTTTCTTAGCCCAGAAGAAGGTCCTCTCTAATGATGATTTCCTCTTATTTAAAGAGGAGAATCCCCTCGATACAATTTGATCATCGAATTACATGTGCACATCTGAATCCTATTCTTAGTCAAATCAAATCTCTATACTGGAGTAGGATATCCTGGTCTCCTGTAACAGAATACTATTACAATAGTTGAAAAGGTGCTGAGTGAGGTGTTGTTGTTGCGGCTGGAGTAACAGCTTCCTTATTTAACTTCTTGTTACTGCTATTGTATGTTGTTTCAGCATCGCAATCACGGGTTGTTTCAGCAACGGGATTTGCGTTCTGACTGTTTCAGCAATGTGGTCTTACGCAACAGCGATGGTTAATTCTGGCTCAAGGTGCGGCTGTTGTGGTCAGTGTAACAGCTTTGGAATTGTTGTTTCAGTATTGTATATCATGGAGAGTGTAACAGCTTCTTCTGTGTGATTTGTTGTTTCAGCATCGTAGACCACGGAGAGTGTAACAACTTCTTTCTGTGTGAGTTGTTGTTTCAACATCGTAGACCACGAAGAGTGTAACAGGAGTTGTTGTTTCAGCATCGTAGACCATAGACTGTTTTAGCCATGAGGTTTGTGTGCTTTGACTGTTTCAGCAATGGACCTTTAAACAACAATGCTAATTTGCAGTTCGAACTGTTTCAGCACTTATATATTTATGATCAATGGTTAAGTACAAGAGTAATGTAAAATTATATGCAAAACAGATTAAACATATAGTAAAGAGAAGAGACGTTATATACCTTTGGAGAGATAGGATAAGGTGATAATATAAGTTTAAATGTGAGTGGAAAAAGGATGTAATGGTAGAAAAAAGTGTGAGCAAAAGGGTACATTGTAGGGTCCTAACAACAATTCCATCAATATAATATGAAATTTGAAAAAGAGATTAAGGTTTTTGATCCTAGTCATATTTTTCATGATCACATAGTATCAGTGGGATTTAGTATCACACTTATAAATAATTTTATATTTGGATAAGAATAAGGAGACAACCATGATCCTATAGCTGAATGAATTGAAAAGAAAGCATGTGATATTGAAACTATCATAAGTACCACAAAACAATATAAGAAAAAAGGAAAAAACCCTAATGAAAGGAACTCTCGGTCTCCTATTGTTTCTCAAAAGAGAACAAAATCAAGAAACAATTCCCAGTCTACAAATTCTCAAAAAAGAAGGCCTTCAATGAATAACTCAGATGATGGAGGTGATAAAAACCCTCAGAAAAAATTGGAAAAATCTCACAATTTGCAAGTAAAAAGAAAAAGTACCAATTCCCAATAAGAAATTGAACAAAACATACCTTAAAGAGAAATTCACCTTGAAGATATGGACCTAGAAGTTGACATATAACATATTCATTTCCTGATGAAGAGAATATACATCTTGTGACTGAACTTGTCACTGAAGAAGAAGAGTTCTCAGAAGAAGAATCATTTTATGTACATAATTCTTTATTTGATAAATATTCAAGAAAATTCATTTTTGAGAAAACCCCTTCAAAAAATAAAAAGAGAAAAACTTGTTCTACGTTTAATCTTAGCAAGATGCTTCCATATGGTATTGATAATATTCATAAGGTCACAACACATTCTATTGATGTTTCAATAGATGATATGGAATCTAAAAAATGACAGACTTAAATAAAGAATACAATAATTAGAGTTTACTCTAATGCCGCCACCAATGTTGGACACTCTTGTTGCAACAATTCAACCTGGAAGGAATTTTGAGAAAACTACATAGTCAAGTGTAATATTAAAAGGGTTATCAATATTACTTACTGTAACTAGACGTTATGTTGAAAAAAATATAAATAAAATAATGTCTCTCATTTTAGATACATGCGATCTAACGAGTAGTTTTGTTTCTCTTGGTTCTAGGATTCAGAACACCAACAAATATTTGAAAGATGATATTGAAAATGATGAAGGATTTTTCAAATATTGAATTGCCACTTTTATTATAAAGGTCTCAACAATGACATAATATGAAATAAAAAAAGAATAATTTCCTTCCCAAGCCCATATATATTAAGAGAATTATTAAATTAACTTAATGTCTTAACATCCAAGAAGACTGAGGATTGATCTAAATTGACTGGATTAGATCTTGTGGGAAGAATTATTGAAGTAGAATATCCAATGTTAATATCAAATTCAATGCTTCAAACAAGACAACAGTTCGAAGAAGTTGTAGAGAATTTAAAGAAATTATTAGTAGAGAAGTTCAGTAGTATGATTAAGTATACTGAAAATGACATTAATAATTGGCTTGTTGAAAATGCTAATAAAAATCAGGATATTGAAACTACATTACAAAATATTTCAATTGATTATAGGGAATATTAAAATGAGTTATTCAAAATCAAAGTTAAACTAGAGGTGATTGTTTCTCCTTTGCGAGAATACATTGAAGAATGGTTAAAAAAGGATGTAATCAATATTACTGAGGTCCTAACAAAAGCAGTTAATATTGGTCACATAACGCAGAAAAAATATATATAAAGGCGCATAAACAAGAAAATGAAGTAGGACATATTCTTCACAATAAGCCTAAAGATCACATTCATTCTCAAAATTTTCCCTTTCAGATCATAAATCATTGAGTTACGGTTATACTTTACTTGAAGAACATAATTGATTTTTGATCCCTTCTCTCTTTTTCTCTCCCGGTTCAACTTTGTTTTTTCCTCAATCGAGGGACTTCATTCTCTTCTCTTCTTTTTATTTTATGGTTTTTGGGAGCCCTAATCCCAGTCCTTTTGGACAAACGCATTTATTCTCATCAAACTGTAAAGACTTTATCATTTCTTAGAAAATCCCAGAGAACTAATTCAACGTTAATTTTGACTGTATCTTTGAACTCTAAATATTTTATGATAAGATATTTTAAATTGAGTCATCAAAATATTATTTTGATTCTAATGAAAAACAATTTTAATTTTCTTTTATTTTTGGGATCATATTCTTTTTCCTATAAATGTGATCAAATATATTTTATGGATGTGATGAATGTGAGATCTATTTTTATTTCTTATAATATATGATCTGTATATATTATTTATGCCAATTTTATGAGTGAAAATTTAGGGTCCTCTTCTCAGGAATTGTTTCTATATATATTTATAAATTTTATTTTAACTAAGCAATACAGATTTTGGGGATTACTTCATAGCATTCTCCTACTTATAAATATAGATTTTGGGGATTACTTCATAGCATTCTCCTACTTATAAATACAGATTTTGGGGATTACTTCATAGCATTATCCTACTTATAAATATTGTCCTGAAAGAATTTCAAGAAAGATATTTCAGAAAAATTTGAAGAGTATCACCTCTATAAAAAATAGGGGGATTCATATCCTTCTAAGGTTTTTGTTTCGGTATTAAAAGACTCAAACATCAAAAAATTTGGAGACCATATTGGGGATCCATTTATTTTCAATCTATTTGAGGCCCTACTTCAGATCATATTGAGGAACTAGAGTCTCCATGGTTTAAATTTTTGAAAATAAGATTCAAAAATATTGTTGTTCATTCTATATGCACAAGTTTTATAGAAATATTGCTGAAATATGTTGCAATGACCTCAAAAAGATCCAAGAAGCATAGAATATTTGGGAGGATGAATATTGTGACGATTCCACTAAAATAACTCTTAAACTCCCTGACAACTCTATTGGAAAGACTCAAAAAACTCAAGAAGATGTGTGTCTTGATTCCTCTAGGAGTTTTTTTTCGTGTAGTTATTCTCCTTTACCTTCATTAATCCCATCAATGTATTTAAAAGACTTGACAAAAAAATTAATTTTCCAAAGAAGAAGTCGATTTCATATAACCCCTTTAAATCTACCAGAGTGAATTCCAGATGCCTGATATTTCTATTGAAAAATTTTCTACATTGTTTGCAAATATTTCAAAAGATGCAATGAAACATTTGTTTAATTTCAAAAGTATGTGTCATGATTTCAACCTGATTGAAGAAAATGTTACATGTCGGATATTTTTACAAAGTCTACGGGAGGATTCTCTTGAATCATATGGTTCATTATTGCCTAACTCCATTACCAGTTGGGATGTGTTGGAAAATTCATTTGCAGAAAAGTTCTTCCCAAGAATCCATTCATATGTTTTTGATGATGTTTTAAATGTTGGTCCCCATCCACCCTCTCCCATATGGACACAAGAAAACAAAGTGACTAACTTCAAAGAATATTCTTATCAAATATTGGAATATTTTCCTCAATCAAATCATATGACTGAAAATGAAAATAAGAATTCTAATTTGCAAGAAGAAGTCTTCGGCCTTTCATATACACCATATGAATATTATTCGAGTAGTAAATTTGGGAATGAAATCAAGGAGCCTCCACCAAATATACAAGAAGATTACAACTTTGAAACATATGATGAAAATCCTAAAGAACATTGGAAACAACAAGAATTTGTGGAAGAAATGAATCTTGAAAATGATCATGCACAAGATTTCCATTCCATGAAGGAAAAATTATTTCAAAACATTATCAGTGAATCAAGAAATTTGGATGCAGTCATAAACGAGGAAAATCATGAAAGTATTCTCACATTGGAAATTCCTCATCCAATCAAATATATCAACACTCTTGAGCAACCAAGAGTTGATTTCATTGAATCATGGTTCCAAAGCATTGTCGGTGAAGATATACAATCATATTCTCAACACACGTGATTCATTTTTTCTACAGTACATATTGAGAGGGCCCCTAACTCCTTGGTATAAGCCCTAATACATTTCACAGTTTTGGAATTCATTCCAAAGATTGGATGGATGCTTGAATGACTCCATTGGAAATATACCTATAATTGAAAGAGCCCCCTTTTCCCAAGTAAGGTAGGGTAGGTAGATCTTGTATGTATATAGTTTTCCTCTTTAGTTCAATTTTTTCACAATAAGTCAGTCACTATATGGAAATGATATTTGAAGATAACTCCATGACAGAAGAAAATTTTCAAGAAATTATTTTGAAGATGACTCCATGGCTCAATGGAGAAAGAAGTTGGTCTTCATATTTCAGTGTTCTCATCAACCCACAGAGGGTCATTGTCCCACAGTTGGAGCCATTTGTTGACCTATTTCTATCTTAATATCTATCTTCCTCTTATATCACTTTACTTATATTTTTTTTTAAGTCGTGGTAGGTATACTTTCTTTACAAAAGAATTATCTGTTATACAAAATGTACTTCCTTTCTCTGTTGCTTACAAAATGTAAAAACACTTAAACATATCTCTTATCTTTCACGGTTTCGTGGGTTGGTGAACTCGTGGGTTCACTTTCCCTTCTTTTTTAAGTCCAACATTACCAATACTTAACCATTTTTCTTTAGACCATGGATTCCCGGGTTCCCAGTCTCTAAAACTCATCATTTCACTTTCTCCACACCCATCACCTCGCTATCCCGCCATTATAAATCATTTCTTACATTTTTCAATATTTATTTAATGTTTCCATTATGGAAAGTAAATGTGAATTAAATTTTGAAAAGGTCTTTATTGATTGAATACTTCTCAACATAACATCATTAATATGTATTAACTTATCCACTGAAAAAATAAAAGAAGTTAAGTCATATTACTGAAAGATATTTTATACCAATCTACTAAAATTTATATAGAGTTCATCATATACACTGATATTTCCATGAGAAAGAAACAGTTCTCTGGAGATACGTTGAACTTGTTCCCAAGAGAATACTAGATTTTTCATGGGTCAAGATCTTATAGGTATTTCACAACATTCCCTTACCAGAAAGAAATTAGAATAATAATTGGACGTCAAGTATTTCTCTAGTTAGTTGCATTTCAGAAATTTTCATTTGCAAATACATAGTCTCTTGGTGTGTCGATAAATTTATTCAAAATCGAAGAGAAAATCTATTGCACAACGGATCCTATATTTCTCTATCTTCATCAACTTTTAGGAAGATGTTGAAATTACCAAAGATGATTGTTACATTTAAAGGAGACAAAGCTAGAAGCTTCCTTAAGGAAAAGAATAATGGCTTAGAGATTCTACAAGAATATTTAGAAGACCCCTCAACAATTCTCAAAGATATATCCATAATTGAGGCCAGTTTATTGAAAAATCCTTATTGAGAAGTAGCATGGTTTTTTGCTAGAATTACAAGACAAGAGTCTATCAAAACCATTCCTCGGTTGGATCTGTATATTTAATATTTTAAAATTCATGAAGAAGCGATTTAGGTTGGGGAAAAATAATTTCTATTGAAATTTCTTCACAATTATCAAGCTTTAAAGACACTAAGAAGTTCAACATGACTTCTTACTTAATTTTCACTATTACTTACCGTCATACTTTCAAATGTTTGAATATTGTGAAAAGGGTAAATTGCAATGTTGACCCTATAAAAATTTGGTATCAGGCTCCATGGAGGCAAAGCCTGCTCATTTATTTTATGAATTATATAATGAATTTGTGTATGTTTTTAAGAATCTTGTGTTTGCAAAGAATACATCCAAATTGTCACAGGAAGCATTAGCTTTTTTGGATAAAAACTGGATTATGGGAAAAACAACCAAACACAATATTATAAGGAATTTTTTGCTTTCATGAAAAAACCCTACATCTTCCATATTGTTTTCCATGAAATTTATTTATGGTATAAGTGGAAAGGAAATATAGATCATGGTTTCATATTGATCCGAAAAGATATTTTAAGACTATGGTTAAGTTTTAAATCATGAGTTCATTAACCATTTAGGAATTGAATAAAGAGGAAGAAATTAATGATATAACATGGAAGCCATAATAAGAAATGCAGATCTGAAAGTAAGCACAAAGAATTAGAAAACCACAACAAAAAATTTGTTAATGGATTTCAGCAAGATTTCCTACATCTCCGAGCCTTTGTCTCAGTGGGTGAGGATTTATTATTTCTCTTCAATGATTCAAAAGTACATCAAAAAAATGTCAATTGGATTAAAATTTGGTGTGGATGTTTTCTAATCTACCTCAATAACCCGAAACAACTAACGACACTGAAAATGGTTGACCGAAGCTCCCAGAATTTGGCCCGCAACGTTCATCTCCTTAATGGCTTCCCTGCATAAAAATGACTTTGGCTTCACAATTCTATATCATTTCTCCTCTGCTGAACCTATCCAAGGTTTCCAAGAACCCTTGGTTTACTTAGATTTGGTTTCGACATCATTATCCCAACTTATTCCCAAGATATGGCCTCAAATCGAGCTCCAGATCTCCCAAAAATGGCCAAAATCCATTACAAACAGGCTAAAATCAGCATACAAATTATATAATAAGGTTAAAAACCCAAAAATATGTGCATATAGGGCACAACCCATTTTCTCTGGGTCGATGGTCGCATGCTTCTATTCCATGTGGTTGAGGGATAGCTAGTGTGCAGTGGCTCCTCTGAGTCTGGTTCGTGGTCTTGTGGTGATGGCCCATATGGCCATGCCCTAAACTTCCACACCCCACATCCATTACTAGCTCCTTGTTTGTGGCCCCTGGTTGGTCGGGGCTAGCCTCTGCCAATTGAATCGTATCCCCTAACACTATGCCACCACAACTTAAAACTAAATTCGTTGGTTTATGGTTAATCTCTACCACATAGTCCGACTGGTCCACCTGCTTACCCAAAGTCTCTAGCACCTATGAAGGTCACGGGATCGAATCCCCTAGAGCCATAACAAATTTTTAAACTAGCCATCCTTGGAAAAATGTTGGGTGCCACGTGGTGCCCTGTGATTGAGCCATATGTTGCATTGGGATTGGTTGTTAATGTCCAGTCACCAGCATAGTCAGTGAACCATATCAACGTCATACAACCCAGTCAGCTTCCACGTCATCTTTCGTACAACCCAATCACCTGTCACGTCACCTATCGTATAACCACGTGTCGTGCCACATCACGTCCATAATACATAGTCACCCTGACATATCAGAATCCATAAAGCCCAGCTATCATCCATATTTCCATGTGTCAACCTGCCATTGGGCCACGTCATGTATGGACTTCCACATGTCATTTGTACAATTCCACGTGTCAAATCCATACAGGTGCCAACTCAGCCCGAAAATGTTGAATTTGGGTTATATGTGTCACCTACTAGTGATGACATGTCAGAATGATGCTATCATCCTGATGTCATGATGATGTCACCTATCATATTGCTTACGTCAACATTGACTTTGACCAATTGACTTTTTTCCTATTTAGGAGTTTGGTCATAACGTGATAACTTTCGCATACGGTCTGTGTTTGAGGAAAACAATATATGGACAGAATTATAGTGATGAGACAAATGTAATAGATTTGATTTCGTTTGATTCTGAGAAATTTGATTTTTAGTCCTTCCTGGATCCATTTTGTATCACGCCTCCCCACTAAGACATTTTGGTCCTACAAAAGGGTACTAACTAGTCATCAAGTGCGGGATAGGCCACCCCACTTGTTCTCTATCTTTAAACTCTGTCTTGTGCACCTGTCTCATCAAGATCAATTGCAAAACAACCATGACAACTGACAGCATATTATTAGCCAGTTGTACTCTTTCACATCTTATTGAAGCCACTACCATCCATGTTGAAAACATTAGAAATGATAACATCATAAATATGACCTCAAATGAGATAATATGTTTGTAGTACTTGCACGACATTATCTTATCTCGGAGGAAATTACGATTGAACTTCCATTCTACAACCATCTCATGTTCATGCTTAAGATCAATTGCTTGATTTGGCACAATTATAGGTGTGTTTCTTGCATAAGATTCCTTCCTTAATTGTTCCATTGTTTGTAGAGATTGATTTGCTTTTAATTGATGAGCATGTACAACATATTCATTTCCTTCTTTGATTAAATGATATTGATTATCTTCCATGTAGAAGATTGTTTTGCAATCATACAAATAAGGACTTACCAAGATCATTCCACATTCATTGAGTGGCACCACATCACACGTTACCTCATCCACAAACTTTGATGAAATTGCAAATTTTAAAGTGCAATGCTTTGTTATGTGCAATTTATGATTGTTTCTTATCCATTTCAGTGAGTAAGGTTTATTATGTATCTTAGTGTTTAATCCCAATTGTTTAACCACTTCCTCTGAAATCAAGTTATATTGAGACCCATTATCTATCAATGTGTTAACCTTAGTATTATTTATTATGACCCTTATGTAAAACAATTTACTTCTAGAATCATATACATCGCCAATTTTACCTGTCAAACCAATTGTCTTGATTTCAAACTCATCACCCAAATATGATCCCAAGTCTATTGGTCATGTTGTTGCTGCAACTGTTTTCCTCCCTTTCATATATTTAAACCATTTATGTCTCTTCTCGGGATGCAATTTCCAACAATGGTCATCATTATGCCCTTCTTTCTTGCAATGATCGCAAGATATCTTCTCTTCCCTTCTTGTCACTGAATTTTCTTTCTTTCCATTCCCCTTCCTTTTGTCTTCTTTTCTTGAAGACGATTCCCTTGATACACAAACTCTTGTTTTCCCTGCCTCAATGTATGTTCTTGAAAATAAACATCATCAAGATTAGTAGGCCCAAACATAAATACAGTGTTACGAATGTGTGCAGGTAAACCTCCTATATACTTCATAAAAGTTTCTTGGGTATGTAATGGAATGTCTAACATTAATGCCATCTTACAAAATTCATCTGTGTATTCTTGCATCATTTGTCCTTTTCTTAATTTAAGACTTTTCCATTCAATTAAATCCTTGTCTTTATAACCCAAAGGATAAAATTGTTTTTTAATTGCAGAAACAAAACCTTTCCATGATGGAAATACATTACCCACTTGTTGTGTGGCATTTTGCAACTTGTTTTTCCACCAAATGAGTGTTGTACCTTCAAGTCGAAGTGATGCCAATTTTATTTGAGTTGCCTCATCCTTGATTTGTTTCACAATGCAATAAACTTCCATCTGTCTGACCCAATTATCAAGCCTCATTGCATTTGCTTCACCATCATACATGGGTAATTCAAACTTCACATCAATCTTAAGTAAAGGCATATCATGTTTATGTTTATGGGAATGTTTTCTTGTGGTCGATTTGGAACTTGTACTTGAAGAAGAAGAAGTTGATGGAGAAGAAGGAGGTGGAGGAGGAGGTTTGGGAGGATCCTCTCCTTCTTCACTTTTGGCTTTTCAATATTCACCTAGAATCGGTCTCTTCCACTCCAAGTAATCATCATATAAAACCTTTACCATCTCCGACATGGAAAATAATCTCTTTTGAAAATATATCTCATTATGAGAAAGTCCTTGATCCATATTTTATGAGCATAAAGAAATGAATACAGATTATTAACAGGTTCTTAACACAAAATAACAGAGATACAGTAAAATTGGTTTTCTATTCAATAAATAAATAAGATGGAAACCGTAAAATGCAGCGGAAACAAGATTGTTGGAATGGTGGTGGCTTATCTCTGAGAAGAGATGTGACGGTTGCGCTCATTCGCAAGAAGATGCTTACAATGAGGCTTTCAAGGCCTTTTTACAATAAACAAGAGTTTCCTAAACATCCAAAAACCTAACCCTAGGAGATGAAGCACCAAAAGTCATGTGGGCCCCGTTTGGGTAAGTCAGTACATCAACTTCTCGAGGTCGTAACTTTTTCATACGATATCCATTTTACGCGTATGATAGCCCATTTTGCAACCGCAACATACCCCAAAAAACGTCATTTAGGGCCTCAAAATGGCTCGTTTCCAAACATCCAAAACCTAACCCTAGAGATGAAGCACCAAAAATCACATGGGCCCCGCTTTGGTAAGCTCTAAGACATCAACTCTCGAGGTCGAACTTCTTCATATCGTATATCCATTTACTGCATGATAGCCCATTTCGCAAACCGCAATACACCCTCTAAAAACTATTTAGGGCCCTCCCAAAATGGCTCTCCCAAAGTTCAGGACCAAACTCCGCTAAAAGAGTAAATTATCAAAATTGCTAGAAAATTGTCTTGAGCTGGCTGGAAAAGGTGGGTGGCCACTCACATCCGTTCCATATCAACTCCTCCCTCCTTAGGGAATCAATGGTTCCATTGGCGCTGATTTCATCGATGAGGGAAATTTCTTTTGTTGAATTTGACCGTGTTAGCCATTATGCCTTGCGCGTGAGTTGCCCGCTTTGACCTAATTCGATAAAGTTGGATCCCTTTGTTGTTGAGCCTTGACTGCGGTGTCCATTAACTGGATCACTAGATGCCTATTTCATGTAGTCAAGGTTAAGCTCTATTAGCTCTTACTTGTTCTCATATGTCCGAGGGTGTCCAATAATGGTGGGAAATAAGGCCAAAGTAGGTCCAACGCGAACACTAGTGCGTGCCAAGGAAAGGGGAGAAATGCTTGAGCCTTGAAAAGAATTATCCCCACGGACTGGTGGGATAGTGTACAACCCATATTAGAGGCATGTAAGCTCGATGGGGTCTTGTAGGCGCATTTCTCGGCAAGTGCAACCAAAATTTGTCGCCTCAACCAATCTTGTATGTGGGAAGCCATGTTGACTGCGCGGTGTTGTTTGTAACTTGTCATTGACCTCTCGTAGGGATATCCTAAAATCAAGCAGGAATGTGTTGTATCCGGCTCAATGAACCATGTGGTTTTGTCAGCTTCGTTTGGAGCAGGATATGAGTTGGTCAAGGTGACCAAGGGGAAGTGCAACATCCATGGGACCCAATTAGAATCCCAACCCCACCGAAAGTAAGGTTGTGGGACGGTTGGAGCCATGCAGGGTCTCTATTGTAGATAGGTTGGACATAGGGAAGGCTCTCATCCCATGTGCGGGTGGATTTAGTTCGCGCGTGAAGACATGTACATAATCAACATTTACAACCCTATTTAAACATTTGGTCGGTGGAAGTGTTGGTATTACTAATGTGACGTGGTGAATGTTTGGTTGCTGATGGAAAGTACACCATCGAAGGTGGAAATTATGAGAAGACGTTGCAGAAGATCTGGCTAAGCCTGATTCCTTTTCCTTTTCCTTCAACCCCGGCCATCCGGCTTTTGTCTAGGGGTGGAAGTGTTGGAAAATATTTAACAGACGGTGAATGCTTGTCATTGATGGAAAGTACAACAATGAAGGTGGGAATTATGAGAAGACGTTGCAGAGAAGATTCGATTAAGCTCAGAAGCGATGGAAAGATCAAAGTAAGTGAAACAAAGTAAGATCGGGAGGAGAAGCAACACTTCTGATCGCTGGATCCCATTTACAATTCCAAATGAACGCCAGATCAAGTGTTGATCGGGACTGTTGCTCCAAGACTCCATTTCATAGTTTTGCGACTCACGACATGGAGAGGCAAGAAACATGACTATCAAAATTGCGATATGCGAAATCACGATTTAATCGCAGCCATCAGATCAAAGTTTTGTTTTGGACCGTTGATCCAGCTTCATCTCGGAGTTTCACGACTCGTGACATGGAGAGGGAAGAAACATAACTATTTTTATTGGATAAATCCGTAAGTGCGGACACAAACCGATCTCCCTAGATCCACCTGGATATAGAACAAAACAGAACAGAATATGACGCTTTCCTTAAGTTTTAAGTATTGAATTTACTAACAAAAGAGGGATGAGTGACATACCGTTTAAATGTCGCTTCCTCTCTCCATCGCCATCCTAGCTCTGTTTCAATGCTCATACAATGATGATCCTGCAAAAGAACGCAACCAACCAAAGTGATAGTAATAGCATAAACTCAATATAAACCTATGTATGTGATCAAGGAATCATACAATAAAACACAACAAGCTTTATAGGAAAGAATCATATTA
>SNQJ01S0159789.1:0-21813 GCA_010110895.2 Picea sitchensis
GTCAGATCTTTGCTTGTGCTTCTACATCTTGAATATATTGTGATCTCCATGTGTTGATGAATCTTGTATGCACTTAATAACTCAATAAATTAGTAGTAGTTAGTGATTCCAAGAAAGAATTTGGCTTGGGATCATTACATAAATAAAGGGGAATGTATTGTAGAAGTAGGGAGTTCAAGCAGTTATGTCTGAAGGAATGTATGTGGTCAAGGCTTTGTGCTCGACTGTGATTTTGTAGAAGGTGCTAAGTGTTGTGATAAGAGATTGTGGCTATGTGCATTTGACCTATTTTTGGAAGGTGAAGAAGGAGGATCTAGTGCTTAGTGCGCAAATCTCCTGTCTTGTGCGAAGTTCGACTCTGTGGCTTAGTGCACAAGAGTGACTGGATGTAAGATTTTGGCGAATAATAAATAGGCAAAGTGGTTTGTGGACGTAGCCCCACCTTGGGGTGAACCACGTATATATGGTGTCTCATGGTTTTCTTTGTGCAATGTTATTTCTTTTATGCATTTGCTTAGTGCTTTGATTATGATGTGTAATGAATAGATATTTTGTTGCTTAAGTATTTTACTTATGTAAAAGGGTAAATGAATGCTAGATCTAACTCACAGTGCTAAGTGCTAAGTGTTCAGGGTGCATAATCACTTGTTATTACTGCACTTATCTATCTTTGATTATGCTCTGCGATGTTAATGAGGTTAATAAACTAATGCATGTTCACTTCCTAAGCATTAACATAATATTATGCAAAGTGCTCCTATCACAAATCTGTGTCCCAGCCTGGTTATAAACACCTGCGTCCTGTAACCCCCCCTGCTTCTACCTCGGCTGAGACCTCGTCTGCTTTGCAGGTGTTGCCGAAAGGGCCGGTAGTTGGGGTTTTGTTGGTGCACTGTTAAGCGTTGAACCCTGGGTCTGCCCCTGTGCCAACAAATGGTTCCGTTGTCGGGACCTGAAACTGTGATTACTGGGAATTGAAGTAAAGAAAAAGAAAAGCTCTGTGCGTAGGTCTGCTGCTGAAGTGCGCAGTACTATACTTGACTTGTGAAGCTTTGTGCCAAGAAAGTAAGTTGTTTTGAAGAAAAGAGGTAAGATTCTAATAGAGGCAAGCTTTGTTCTTTGGTAAGAGAAAGATATGTGAATTTTTTTGTTTTGAAAGCATTAATTTAAGTATGTTTAATAGATTCTGTCCTAGTTTGAAGGCTAGGGCGCAGTTGGAAGAAAGAGTTGATTTGAGTACATTTAATGGAAATAAAGAAAGATATGTTATTCCTATGCATAAAAAGAGTTTTTGGACTGATAAGTGGATGCAGGAACCTAGAAAGAATTTTTGCAGACTGCAGGTCCAACACTATGATCCTAGGGGAAGTGCGCAGTACAGAAATGAGTGGGTAACATTTAAGAGAAAAAAGGGGATTGAATTTGTGTTATAATTACAGAAGGCTGGGACATCTTGCTAAGGAATGCCCCGGGGTAGGCCCTATTTGTCTTTGTTGTAAGGTTGTTGGTCATGAGGTTGAGGATTGTCCAAGGATTATTGCTAAAGTTGAAGGGAGGGACAATAGACAAGAAAATTATCAAAAGAGTCAAGAGACTAAGGGTATGTTAGAAGATCATAAAAAGAAAAGGTTAGAGGAAGTTCAGACTATGTTATTGCAGTTGGAAGAAACGATGGATGTTCATAAAGATGTCGGTTTTCTAGAAAGTCTAAGAGAAAAACAATGCATAAGTGCAAGAATATAAGACTTCGACATAGACTGTATAGTATTGGATGAAGAAACACAAGTGAATATTATAACAGAAGAAACTTGGGAAGTTTTGGGAAATCCTACCATGGTACCTTCTTTAGGAAGGATAGGCTTGTTTAAGGGCAATATGATAACTGTATGTGGAAGAGTAACTATTGTACCTATTATTGTTCATGGAACATCGACTGAAAAAGAATTTTAAGTCATTAGGTTTGTTGAGGACAACACCCCTTTCCCACTTTTGTTAGGTAAGACTGGGATAGAGAAGGATCAGATCAGAAGGAAAGTAGAGGAAGAAGCTACAAAAAAGAAAAAGCAAGAATTAAGGGATTTCATAGCAAGGAAAATAGACCAACTAAGAGAAGAACGAGAGGTAAAGTCGAAGCAATAGAGAAAAGTAACAATGCAGGAGGGACAGAAAGAAAAAGAATTATCTATCAAGGTTGAAATAATGCAAGAAGGCTTGAAGGACCTATATATCCAAGAGAGAAGTGTGCCCACTCAGGAAGTCTTAAGAAAAGGGATATTAACTTCAAAAATTATGAGGGCACCTCAACAGTGCGAAGCCACTACGCTAGGGGAAGATAAGAATAAAAATGGAAAGAAGATTCTAGAAATAGTTAAAGAGACTCAGATAACAGGAGAGAAGGAAAGGAAGCTCAATAAAAATAAAGATAAGTTGGAAAAGATACAAGAAGTTAAGGAAACCAGATGGAATACTTCGCAGACCGAAACCTTGCAGGAGTTAGGTTTGCAGGGTTTGAACCTCGCTGGAACAATAGGTCCACGCAGATTTGGACTTCACCCTGACGAAGTTATATGACCGTTGGAGGCACCCTGACCGTTATAAGGACACTCCAGAACAATTAGGAAACAAATTTAAGGGATTATGGACTGCTTTTGGACGTTGAGACCACGCCATAACAACTAGATTGACATTAATGGAAGCATTTCCTTTCCATTGGAAGATCCATTATGACCGCCTCACTTATCTAACCCGTTTATCATGGTGCTAAGACCACTTTTTTCTACCTGTGATTGACTGAGCTAAATCGAGAATTGTCCAAATGTCGAACTGTGCTACCTGTCGTTATCTGAAAGTATACCCCGCCTGTCTGTTTGTCTATCTGCTATCTGTTAAAAGCTACAATATCGGGCGAACCCAACGACTTGGAGAAGTCTGTCGAGGAAGTTCTTAGGAAGCTCATGGCTGATAGACCTATATCTGAAGGTATTCAAGTTTCATTGACTAGGGAACTACAGGCTTCCCCTTCGACTGAATGTCGTTCCACCCGCATCAACCCCGTCGCTGAACAAAGAAGCAAGCACTACGGTGATCTGGCTAACATGAAGCAGATCCCGTCAATCCTGCCTGAGTATATTCCACCTTTGGTCGATGCTGTTAACCACGACAATATACCCCATGATTTCGAGTACTCCATGTTTACTACATACATTCCGAAAGGAATTCACATAGTAGGGAGTCAGTTAGGGCAGATCCCGCTGTTAAAGCACAATGACTTCAACTTAGGAGACCAGAAGAATTACACCACGCTAGCTCCTACCCGTTACTTAACGAAGACAATCGGAAAGAAACCTCGCCTCATCTCGTAGCCATGGATTAAGGGGTTGGCGCAGTCAACCGTATTGAACGTAATGAAGATTCCACATTTTGGCCACCACCAGGAGGTTAACGCTTACGTTAAACTCCTTCTGTCGTGCTATCATGGCGGATATATATGGCTTGATAGAATAATTATTGTGGATCTGGCGCTGATCCACCATATCACAGTTTTAAGTTTGAAGGGTCCCGATCCATAACAGTTATACCCAGGGAAGACCTCAGACCGATCTTTAGCACAACGCATCAAAGAAGCCTATGGAGAGGTAGAAATGGGGAAGTGAGGTTACAAGGTAGCCTCCATACAGGATGGCACAATGCGCTTGGCTTGTCAACTCTTAGCTGGAAATCTAGTGAGGAAGAACCGCCCCACACAGGTCACCAGGTTCATGGTGGACCTCACAGGAAAGTGTGTGGAGGGCCTACAGATGAACTGGGCAATCTACCTCGTTAACGAGTTAGAGAAAGATTGTCGTGAAGCCCAAGAGTTAGGATATGAGTTTCACTACTGTTGGTTGATCATCTTGATCACATTTATGGCTTGGCAGATGCCTGAAGGAGCTTCCTTCCCAGAGATTGAACCGACGGAGCCCTTGTCCACTTAGTTTTCCACCTTATGGTATACCAATGACACGACGAAGAAGTGGTAGTCTAATTCCGTGTTTCACAGATTTTATTAGCAATTGAAAGTCACCATTGAATCGTTCCCCCATATGACACCACATACCTTGCATTAGTACTGACCCATAAAGAAGTTTCGCGCTGATCCCCACTTCATTTACATCACCGCGCTGCTATCGGATAAATCGGTAGGTGTTTACACTAACAGATCTCCCTAGATTCACATGGATCTAGAACAAAACAGGAGAGGACACGACTCTTTCCCTAAGTTGTGATCATTGAATCTACTACTAAGAAGGAATGAGTGACATACCTTTATATCGCTTCATTAGGTCTCTGTTGTTCTCGCTTCTCTCCGGTGCTCTTGTGAAATCAGGTCCAAGACAACACAAACCAACCAAAGTGAAGATAACAAAGTATATTTAGTGTCAACCTATACATATGATCAAGGAGTTACGCAATACAATAAGAGTGATTTTATGGGAAAGGGACATGCCGCTGTATTATATTAAATGAAAGTAGAAGATACACCCAGATCGCCTTGATGTCGCAAGCTTCCTTTTAGTGACCCTTGGTTCCAACACACACACTTGCTCTGCACTTGCATGAAGAAGATCCAATACAACTTGATAGACCAAATAGAGTCTTCAAGCTTCTATCCAAGTAGGGTTCTTCACACAATTCTTTCACCAATTCTTCATTCAATCTTTCTTAACCTTTTCCATGAGAAACCTATCAATATATAGGAGAAGGAGGGATGGTTACATGGATGAAGATGATCCCACCAAATCTGAGAAGTCAGTAGGATTCCAACCATGCGAATGCCAACTCATTTTCTAGAAGATTCCCTTCTAGAACCTTTGTGACCTCTTCTCTTCTTCAAGCTTAAAAATAGGTTCGCACCCTACCTATAGAGAAGACTGCGAATAGTTCGCACCCTAAGTGTGGGTGGCCTGCGAGAATGAGGGATTTTTGCACCCTGTAGCATAGGTAGCCTGTGAACTCATCTTAAAAATGTGTTTTTTGGAAGAAGACAACAATCACTTTTCTCAGGCAAAAAGTCCTTGTGGGAGCCTGAATACATCACTTGTAGAGACATCACCAGAGTGACAAAAATCATGTGTAACACTCGCGAATAGATGAGCACCAGGAAGAATTGCAGTCATACTATAAGCTGACAGATGAAGATATGGACCAGATTATAAAGGAATGACCAAAATAATTTCTTGTACCTGTCGTCGATGCAGAGTTATCTGACACTAATACTATAGGAAGCTCGATGGTTACACAAGCTGAACATGTCAGACAATCTAATGGGATGAAGAAGTAGAATGAACACAAAAATTAGGTTGAAGTCCAGGACATTGAAAGTGACGAAGAGGACGAAGTGGAAAACTCTGGAGATAATGGGTCTGGCTCCCCAGGAGGAGGAGAAGATGAAGCAGAAGGACAGGGACGAGGAGATGAAGGAGAATAAGATCAAGGAGGAGGTGAAGCTACAGTTGACCTCCCTCCATCACCAATTAGAAGAGCTAGAACCCCACCACCTGAAGATCCCCCTATTGGGACAGTGACATCGCAGAAGAGGAAAGTTAATCTGAAGAAACCTCCAGCAAGGAAGAAAATGCGTGCCAATAATTGACAGTTGGAAGCCACTCTCACTGATAACGACATTAGTCTGGTCTGCGGAGCTATGGAAGATGCCTTTGAAGACATGTTGCAGGGAGTTGAAGGAAGTGCAACAAGCTATTTTCTTGGTCCGCACAGTGCCTACTGCGTTGTCTGCGCCTTCCTCATCACAGACCGCGAAATTGGGGGATGAACCAGCCCAACTAAGAAGGCTTGCTGATGCAACAAAAGCTTGGTTCCAGAGAGCCCATGAAGAGAAGGAGAAGGCTACAGTAGCATTGCAAAAAGAGAAAGTTGAAGTCTTAGTATAGTTACGAGTAGCGCAGGAGAGTGTAGTTTTCTATGAAAGCGAGAAATTAGAGCTTCAAGCGAAGCTTCAGGAGGAAAAGAAAACTCATGAAGCCCAACTAGTTGCTCGCAGAGTAGGTCATGGTCAAAGAAGCAGTAAGCAAAGCACGTCGCTCTGTACCAGGCTTGGTATAGGAGGAGCAAGAGCCTGTCGAAGCTCAAGTAGCGAAGCTCGCAGAGACCCTCCATCAGTTTCAGGCTAGGATAGCTGAACTAAAGGCCTGAACAGTGCCAAGAACCCCACACGAGGTGCGTGACCAGAGGGAGGAGTCTGCCAAAAACACAGTAGCAAGTATAAAATCCCTCACCTCTGCATGTAAAAATTTGAGTGACAGAAGTGCCCAGACCTATGAACGCCTCACCGAGGATCCAGAGTTAAAGAAGCTAGAGGCTCAGTTACAGGAGGTACAACAACAAGCATTTTCACTGCAGGTGCAGATGAAGCTTCTCACAATAGTAGAAAGGATGAAGAGATGCCAGGAGAAGCGCACAATACAACAACAGATCATTTCCCTTTAGGGTAAGGTGATGGAAGTAACACATAAGTTATAGCCTGTGCAGGACGGAGCTTGCAAGGTGTTCAAGGAGATCGATAGCCAGGGTTCATAGTTAGATAAAGTAGTTGCAACAATAGAATAGTGCCTGGAAGGGCTAGTTACAAAGTAGACAGTCTAGGAGCTCGCTGAGTAGGAGGCTTAGGCGATGCAACAAGTCGAGGCAGCTCGAGTTAAGCTCGAGGATTTTGAAGTAGCATTGTTCAGACCTGAGTGACTTAGGACGAGTCACAGGTGAGTGTTGGGGGCCTGTTGGACCTTGACCAAGTATTGGGGAAACTTTGGTCAGTTTTGGATCACTTTTGGCCTTCGACACGTTGGTCGAAGTAGGAGCGCCCCGACGGATCTGAGATTGCGGATCTCACCTACTTTGAGGGTTATGTGGACTCAATAAGGTGTCCTCTAAGGTTTTTTAACAAGTTTATGGGATGTCGGCCCATGGGTTTTCCCCATGTTTAGGCCCTATTGTAAGATTTTGTAAAGTATAAATAAAGGGGAATGTATTGTAGAAGTAGGGAGTTCAAGCAGTTCTGTGTGAAGGAATGTATGTTCGTTCAAGATACACTTCAAGCACAAAAGAATAAGGACAATTGGGTCATTGACAGTGGATGCTCTAGTCACATGAAGGGGACAGAACATCGTTTATCACCCTAAAGAAGAATGAAGACAGTGTCACCTTTGGAGACAATGGTAGTTCAAAGATAGTTAGGAAATACACTCTGAGTATTGACAATGGAAGAACTAAGGTTGAAAAGGTTATGTGCATTAAAAATTGAAACATAATCTTCTCGTGTAAGTCATATGTGTGATCAAGGACATAATCTTACTTTTAACTTCCGAGAATGTGACATTAGAAAAGCAAATTCAGGCAAGCTGGTTTCAAAAGCCATCTTAACTCCAAACAATGTATATATTCTTAATGAAATCAATGGAGAATTTTTTTTTATGGAGCAGATAGATGAAAGTTGGTTGTGGCATAAAAGAATGGACCATATTAACTTTGACATTTGGTAAAATCATTATCAATCATATAGCAAGAGATACACCAAAGATCACAAAACCTTCAAACACAGTCTGTAAGCAATGCCGACATGGAAAACAATCAAGGGCGAGCTTCAAGACAAAGGAATATGCAATATCAAAGCCATTGGAACTTGTTCATACAAATCTATGTGGACCAACAAGAACAAAAAGCTTGCAAGGATAAAACTTATTTATGTTACTCATTGATGATTATACAAGAATGACTTGGGTTACATTTCTCAAAAATAAATCTGATGCATTTGAAAAATTTAAAGCATTCAAAACTTTAGTTGAGAAGAGAGAGATCTAAAAATCAAATGCTTATGGTCAGATAATGGAGATGAATTCACATCTAATGAGTTTGAAGAATTATGTGAAACACATGGAATAAGAAGACAATATGCAACTGCAAGAGCTCCTCAACAAAATGGATTAGTTAAAAGGAAAAATAGACATGTACAAGAGATTGCTAGAATAATGTTAAATGAAGCAGGATTATCAGGAAATTTTTGGAGAGAAGTGGTTTATATTGTTGTTTACATTCTAAACAGAGGGAGAATCATAGTCAACAGTGACAAGACACCCTATGAATTATAGAAAGGTCAAACGACATCTATCAAACACTTTAGAATATTTGGAAGCAAGTGTTACATTAAACGAGATGATGAGGATCTAGGAAAATTTGACTCAATAATAGATGAAGCAATTTTTCTTGGTTATTCCTTAAGAAGCAAAGCCTATAGATGTTACAATGAAAGATTATGGAATATTGTTGAGAGCATAAATGTGAGTAGATGAAGAAATACCACATAGAAACCAACTGGAAGAAGAAGAAGAAATGGATCACAACAAAAAGAAGGAAGAAGATTATGAAGAATAAAAACAAGAAAATTAAGAAGAAGAAGAAGAAACAGAAAGACAAGATACACAAACACCTTCAAGGTTTGTGCAGAAAAATCATCCAGAAAATTTAATTCTTGGTGATAAACATGATGGGACTCAAACTAGGAGAAAATTGGCAAGCAGTTCTGAACAGATGAATCTTTCTTTGTTGTCCAAAATAGAGTTGAAATGCTTTACAGAAGCCAATAATCATCAACATTAAATAAATTCTATAGAAGAAGAGTTAAATCAAATTGAGAAAAATCAGACATTAGAACTTTGTCCCAAGACCCAAAGATAAAAATGTGATTCGTACAAAGTGGGTATTCAGAAATATGTCAAATGAAGAAGGAAAATGTTAGGGACCTAACCTCCCTAACCCCTCACGTAGGTAGAATAATATATTTTCCATGTAATAAAGGTCAACATTAGTTAATAAGGCCTATTTAATATATGTGAACAAGTCAATGTAAGAAGACCTAATAGAATCTTCCGCTTGTAGAAAGATCTTCCTCTAGAATGTTCTTTAGAAGATAGAATTAGCTTAAATAAGAGTAGGAGGCATGAGAAGTATTTGTCTCGAGAATATTGTAATAGAGCTCTGCTCTGCGGGAGGTTTCCCCCTCGAAGAGGCAAGTGAACATTTCTTTCTTTTGAATAAATGTATTACTTTTGTTGTTTCTCTTATCAACATTCCATTGTTCCATTGATATCTGCTGAAAATTCTTGTTTCTGCATAATATATTACATCTGGTACCTTACAAGTGGTATCAGAGCACTTTCCTTGGTAGGAAATTGTGGGTTGATTTTTTTTCAAGGTAGAGACATGTTTCGACGTCTTTAAACTACAATGATTTGTCGTTCAATGCATAAATATGTGGTCTAGGAAGCATACACGCAGGAAATACAAGAGGTTTTTAAGATCACATTGTTGGACACCCTTGTAACCCATGTTGGTACCCCTTCGAGTGGCAGTGCATCAGGCAAAACCTGTATACACACTTGCTCTTACAAGTACCTCTGGTATATCAGGAGCCCCCCTAGGTATCATGAAACCAACCATAGATAAACCAATCGATCATCTGACTACTATAGTGCCATCGAGAACAATACTCGAGAAGATACATTCTAGTACCTCAGTAATTGGGTGGTACAACTAAGGGTATGGTCTAGCCTCCTTAGTTGGTTCCCTGGGATATTGGGCTGAGTACTAATGTTCAACCCCACATGTATATCAGAGAGCTATAGCATAGGGAAAACCCTTGTGTGTAGGAACCCTGAAAATGCTAAACCTTGGGATGGAAACAAAACATACAAGACAAGGAAAAAAAATATATTTTGGCCATTCAACCTTGCCTCCTACATTCTAGTTGTGAAATTACTACACATTTTTCTCTATTAAGAATTTGGGCATTTCGACATTGCAGTATTATTCGGGTTGGAGTATAAATCCAAAGGAGTTATAAAAAAGAGTATAGTGGTCCCGCATGCACCATTATTTGGGACCTATCCCATTTGATTCCTCTCTTCGCCCTGATCACAATGGTACCTATCATTTTTAAGCCTATTTTTTTTTCATGGTCCCGACCCCCTTCCCGACACTCTTATTTGTGACCCATCGCATTGGACTCCCCTTTTCACCTTGATTGTTGTGGTGCCTATCACTTATCAGATTTTTTTAGTGGTCCCACCCACCCTCCCCGACACCCTTAATTGACACCTATCCCATTTCTTTCCTCTTTTCATCCTCATCACAGTCATATATCTCATTTCTCTTCCTTTTTTCCATGGTCCCACTTCTCCTCTCTGACCCCCCTCATTCTCAAATGGCCACCACTCACAACCAATAAATACTTCACGTGTAAGATAAATCCAAACAACACAAGGAGAACATCCAGAAAGTGACTTCGGAACTTGGTTCTACCAATTCCAAATTGGCCACCTTTGAGGCCAACATTACAGGTAAATTTGCAGCAGTTAAGGGTGAATTAGCCTCCCTCACCACCGCTCTCAACCAATGGTTAAAACAATCTCATGGATCTCCCTCCTATGAACAACCTTCACAATATGAAGGTGAATACTCTTCCCATAATATGGACTTTCATTCCAACTCCCTTCATCATGACCCCCGTCTTCCCTGAGTGGAGGTGAACAAATTTGATGGCTCAGATCCCATAGGTTGGGTCACTCAAATGCAACATTATTTTTTCTTGCATGGAATTACTGATGATTTAGCCAAACTTCATTATGGTGTCCTCTATCTAGATCCTGAACGTTGGAAATGGTGGCAATGGCATAGAAAGACACACCAATGGTATGTTGCTTGGACACAGTTTGTTGCAGAGCTTTATGAACTCTTTGACACTGACACCCACTATCTCGGTCGTCTGACCAAGTTGAAACAATCGGGCACATAGGAAGACTTTATATCTTCCTTTGAACCTTGGCTTTCCACATAGAGGGCATGTCTATTGCTTTATCCAATGAATGATTTATCAGTGGCATCAAGGATGAAATTCACACCCAGGTCCTAATGGCTTGCCCTCAAACTTCTTTGGAAGCTACCTAACGAGCCAAGGAATCCCAACATAATGTCTCCACCCAAAACCAAAAACCCTCCTTTACTCCTTGCACTCGACCTACCAATCCTACCCCTCTGTCCACTCCTCTCAAGATCCAAAAACTAGCTTGGGAAAAAATATTGAACACCAAATCAAGGGGCTTTGCTATAATTGTGATGAATTTTTTTTCCAAGGCACAAGTGTAAGGAACATAAACTTTTTATGAAAATTTATGAGGATGTTGCTGACGAGGAGGACAAAGTTTCCAAGTGGAAGAACTACCCCCAACTGATGCCCCTACTCCACCCTCTGATCAACCATAAGTTGAACCTCAGATTTCACTGCATGCCCTTACTAGCTTCTCTACTCCCCAAATCGTCAAGCTCATTGGCTACATTAATCATAGGATGATCATCATCCTCATTGATAGTGGCAACACCTATAATTTTATTCATCGTTGTATTTCCCAAGAAATCAATTGCTATATCTGTGCTGTCAACAATTTTCAAATCATGATTTCCAACGATGGTTCCATGAAATGTGGCGGGCGTTGTGAAAATGTGTGCCTACAAATTGGTCAGTATCACCTGAAATCTCTTATTTTTCCATTGACATGGGTGGTTGTGATATTGTTCTCAGTGCTAAATGGTTACACACTCTAGGACCCATTCTCATGTATTTTAAGGAAGTAACCATGCAATTACAATATGAAGGACAAATACATAAGTTCCAAAGCATCACAACAGGCTCCCCTGAGATCATCATTTCCCACCAAATGGAAAAGATTTTCAAAAAAGGTCACTCGGGAATTATTTCCCAACTCCATGATAAAATAAAGACATGAATAATAAGATGGTGGGAAAGGCTCACTAGCCAACTCAAATGTATTCACGCCAATGTTACATATTTATAGTACAATGGGTGATGCCACCTCATAGAGATATTTTCTCTAGATCCTAAAATCATGAATGACGACTAGGCTAGGCAATCTTAACTAACTCATTAGTCATCACTTGATGATATATTACTAATATCCTAAATAAATAATACAAATATAGGTGACAATTAGACTTAGTGATAGGTTAAGGTAAGCCATAGGCTAACATTCCCCCCCTCAATCACAAGTCCGATCAATAATACCAACAATGAATCATAAACTGGTATCAATTCCAGGTCTTCATACTAAAACTCCTGAGCTAAGCCTCAATGAAGAACTGCGTGAAAAACTGCCAATTTGTATGTTGAATGGTTCATCTGAAATGAACTGGAAGAGAGCTGAGATATGGAAGCGAATAGCTACAATATCTAAACATTCCCTGATTGCTTGACAATTTGATCATTTTTCCAAGTATTTGAGCTAGAAGAATCTGATGTCTTATGCTAATTGGTGAACATGTAGTATCACCACTCTACTATTAGTGCATCATTGAAAGTGCTCTCTAAATCTGTGGTTTGGGATAACTATTGACCAATTGATACCATGTATTTGATGGTTTTTGGATAACCACTAGCCAATCTTGACACTTTTAGGTGTCCAATAGCATGCCAATGTATAATGTGTATGATTCAGTTGCAAGTCATTGAACCATAATCATGCTATCTACAGATTGCAGTTTCCCATTTGGAAAATTTCATGCTCATCTGCATATTTGTTGTCGAAACTTTTGGTTTGACAAACATCTTCAATTCCATCATCAATTCCCCCCTTTGTTAGCTTAAAGGATAGACCACAAGCGGTTTCACGAACCATCTTCACTTGATTTTTGAACTCCCCCCTTAAGGTGCATAAGAGTTACATTATTGTACTCCCTCTTTCTATGCTCAAGAGAGTAACATACTTGTTCCATTTGAGTACAACACAAAGTGGGCATGTGGAAACAACCACATGTTATCTCATCCCGTGAGGGCCATGCTCAAAATATATGCCATAAGGGGACCACTTATGTGAGGTACAAAAATGTTATGTGTTGCAAGATTGGTCTTTACTCAAGATTTATTTCTATGATAAGACTTATATAATCACTTGGTTGTTGATGACCATTTCCAAGGATCAATCCACTCATAGTGAATCTTCAATCTTGTAGGTTTATTTAGTGTCGAATATCTGTTTGAAGAATGGTTATGCTTGCGACAATGATGGCAAGGATGGAGATCAAAACACCGATTCTCCTTGTAACCAACTCGATTGCAATGTTGACACTTCACATTCTAATGCTGAACTGGAACAGGTGGAAGTGAATCTTGGTGAAGGAATCTAACACTTTGGAACTGGATGGGTTTTTGAATAATCAGGAATATGAAAGGTAACTTCCTTTTCATATCCAAGTCATGTTCTATTCTTGTTGTAAATTATTTCTTCCCAAGGTCTGATGATGGGCTTGGAAAGAGTATTCTGAACCCGTTTCTTTGAAATCCGTGGAAGTGGATTTACTGCATGTTGTTGCATCATTGAAAGGTTTTCTTCACTAAACTCAAAAGAAAACTCTTGAAATGTAGGTTCATGAATAGATTCATCTTCGTCTACATCTGGAGTTGTCTTACTGAGTTGCTTCTTCACTGACTGTTGATCAAAAACATCATTATTATCATCATCTTCATCATCATAGAGAGGGTTGTTCTGAACAAAAACTAGTTCATAACACTTCACTGGTTGTTGATTTTTGAGATCAGTCAACTCATCATTCAGTAGCTGGGATTGTCCTTGAAGGATTCTAACTTTATCTTCCGTCACTTGCAAACAAGTTAACACTAATTGAAGAGTTTCTTTGTTCAATATCATTGTGTTGTCTTCAGTGGTGTTTATTAGAGTGTTCAGAAACTCTAATAATTCGAGACTTCGAGCCATTTCAAAACACTAAATAAGGTCTCCTTGTGCAGGTAGATCCTGATTACAATTTGACTCGACAAAATAAGGCTTACTTGCAACTCTCTCACTTGAATCGCTTGCTTGAACTTACGCTCGCTTGTACTTGCTCACTTGAACTTGTTGCTCACTTGAATTTGTTTCTCGTTTGAATTCGTCTCGCTTGCTTGAATCCTTGAAATCACTTGCTCGCACTTGCTTACTTCAAGGTGTGGGTGTCAGATACTACCGAAAATGCACCCAAACTGTGATGTTTACAATGATTTTAGTTTAAACTACTCAACCTTGTCAATTTCGACTCAAAATGACAATAGACTCTTGGGTGTCGGGCTCAACCAAGAATTCACCCAATTACAAATTCAATTTGATTTGAATGGACACTTACAAAAAAATTATAGTTGATGTTGATTACTTACAAAAAATACTATTTGCAAGTACTAATCATCTTGATCAAGTAATCTTACAACAAACATTGTTTGCAAGTTACAATTTAACTTCAAACGCTCCATGATGTGTTGAGTTTGAAAACTTTGATTTGTCCATTTTTGATGTGGTTAACGACTTGAATGCTTGAGAATGTTCTTCACATATGCTTGATCATATGTGATTGATTGTCATTAATTTGTGTGCCTGAATATTCTTTGCATCTGCTTGTTTTGGAATGTCGATTTGATCAACAACTTGAATGTGTCAAAGACTAGACACAAATTATCATCTTCAAAGATAAAAACATCCACTAGCACAATCACGATCGCGTACACACACAAGGTGTTCCTAAGATCCCCTTATTCAATTTTGGGCGGATCTAGGACACAAAGCAAAGAATGCTATTTTGATTGAAAATGATGTACATGAAGTTTACAACTAGACTTCTTCTGTAAACACTTATAACCCCTTTTACAATTTAAACTCTCAATAGTTACAAGCATTGAAGGGATTCTCAACAACTTCACAAAACTCCCACCTTGACATCAAACTTTACTTTAACTTTTTAGTTGACTTACAAAAGTTGCATTATATTTTGACTTGAACTCAAAAAAATCCTCATGTCTCCCTTTTTACAAACAACATACACCCCTAACTTTAAACCATGGAATCCATCACTTCTAAGTCATTTACAAACCCTTTTATACATATATGAGCTTATAACCCATCGATGCTTTTATGGATTTTGATAAAATAATGAAGAAAAAAGTTAACTTTCTTGTCTCCACATACATTATAATGGAAATAACTAGAAATTCCCTTCCATGATGTCATTAATAATAAACTATTATTAATGACAATTCCATTACACAATTGTGAAGCAATTCCAAATGTAACCCATACCTTCTTCCGTTGCGGATTTTCTTGAGTATTGATTTAATATATTGTTTCCCCGAAAAATCCTTATCGATCTCATGGCTTTGGATGTGCAATTTGATGGCGACCATACAACAAACTTCTATGTTTTGTTAGATTAGGAGCCATAGTAAATTCTTCATCTGCATCTTTTCACGTTGATTATCTCATGATCTCGCATATTTCTGTGTGGCAAATCGCTGGATGACGGATTTATTTGTAGTAGATCTACAAATGGTGGATATCTGTGTGGCGTATCTAGATGCGTGGTCTTATTTTCTTCTTAATAATGGATGAACACAGATTTAGGGAGTCTTTGACTCTGAACCTTTATGAACGACTCCATTCTTTGTCCACCTTTATCTCAGATATATGCAGAGATTCGAAAAAATATTTCTATTAACTAACAATAACCCTAAACTCATTCATTGATCTCAAGAACGCATTCAACTCACCTTTAGTCTTACAGGGGTAGGAAAACATACAAAATATAGAGAGGCATTCACCAGATAGTGTAAGCATAAAACACTTTCATTATATTAATATAAACACTGTACATAAACTATGCAACTTCAAACTACCTCTATATCTCTATCATCGTGATAACACTAGAGCACGAAAAAATACCAGATGGATCACCAGATCAGGGGTCTATTCTCATCTGCAAACCCAAAAAATACATAGGGTTTACTTACAAATTTAAAACATATAAATGGAAATTTGATGATTGTTTTTAAAGGTCGCCGACACAGTTGCAAAATTATCTCAGGAACTGATCATTGTAGGTACTAGATCATTGTCTTTAACTTGGGAAAATGTCATGCATCATTCCTCCATATGGGTCCATCACTCTCCTTGAAGTCATTCCTTGAAAAAAATATGCAAACTAAAAAAAGATCTGTATTATGTTGGTGTAGATCGATGCAGGATATCATCAGAAAATGTTAATCGATGGCATCTAACAACGAGTTTCGATGTGGAGATCTTGGATGAGAAAAAATGTTGAGTAGATGGTTGATGAGATGAGTGAATCATTGAGATTCCTCTTCAATGTCAAGCGCTCTGATGGCCAAGACTCATGGTATAACCAATCAAGCGCTCAATTTCTCTTGGGCGATCTCCATGTAATGGACAATAACCATATTTCTTTTGGAAGATCTGTAAGAATTTTTATAGAATGTTGGGTAGACTATATTACTATGATCTAGTCTATCTTACAGTCCATGATACATTCCTCGATGTAGTCCGTGATACGGTCCTCGATATGGTCCGCGATAGGGTCCTCGATATGGTCCGTGATATGGTCCTCGATATGGTCTGCGATATGGTCCTCGATACAATCCATGATACGATACTCGATACGTTCCACAAAACGAAACTACACTCAGTATCGTTTCTCTTGAGTTTGAAGAGATCCGGTTTGATGTCAAGAATTCTTCCTTGCTTCCTCGATCCATCACCAATTCTATTCCTTCACAATTTTCACCATGGCTCTAATACCAATTGATAAAATATAGACATGAACAAGAAGATGGCCTAAAAGGCTCACTAGCCAACTCAAATGTATTCACACCAATGTTACAGATTTAAAATCAATGGGTGATGCCACCTCATAGAGAGATTTGCTCTAGATCCTAAAACCATGCATGATGACTAGGCTAGGCAATCTTAAATAACTCATTAGTCATCACTTGAGGATATATTAATAATATCCTAAATGAATAATACAAATATAGGTGACAATTAGACTTAGTGATTGGTTAAGGTAAGCCATAGGCTAACACTCCAGTCCATTCAAGTAATTGAGACACCCTCTGTGCATCCTAACCTCTAATCTATTATTGAAATATTGGGTTGGTTGTCATTGATCTCAACCCTTGAAGCGATCCCAATAGAAAATTCTGGTAGCCCCGAATGTATGGTCATGGAACCCACAGTTGATTGAGGAATAAAGACATGAAGGTCAATGCACTTGCAAGTAAGACTATCATAGATGGATAGTACCTGTCATTCCATTTCCGATGATAAGTGGTATGCCATGTGGCTCCTTACAGTTGAGGAGATATGGCTTTGTAAAGTTGGAGGATCCTCAAGAATAATCTAGTAACCCCTAGAAGGTCAACAAGAAATCAATTGTTCTAGAAGCCCCTAGAAAGACATCAAGAAGTTTACTAGTTAAAGTGGTTGCAACAAGAAGTTAATTATGGTAAAGTAGTTATAAAAAATAAATTATGAGTTTACTAATTATGGGTAAAGTAGTTGCAACAAGAAAGTGGGTTAGCCCTAGAAGAAGGAAAAGGGGTAAAACAATTACAATATTTCCCCCAAAGGAAGGCACTTGGGAAGTATAAATAAGATATCAAGAGACTCCCATTAGCACATATTGAACACATTGAATATCTATCTTGTGAAAGGATTTTTGGTAGGAATTTTATTGACAAATCTGAGGTAGCAAAAATTTGAGGCAATGGAGGAAGAGCGACGACAAGGTTTCATGATTGCATAGAAGAGGGATGGTTTTGTGAAAATCCCTGATTTAGTTGATCCCCATGGGTCAGACTACTAGTGTCTCGCGAGGCACCCCCATGGGTTGTCTAAGGCTTGTCACGCAAGGCATTTCTAGATAATAGGCTTTGTCCCACAGGGCAAATCCAAATATGAAGGATGAATTTTGTATAAGGCTGCAAGAGCTGAGGAGAGTTTATAGACATGTGTGATAGTGTTTAGGTACAACATAATCATCTACATAAGTAAAATGTATGTTTATATGGTTGTTTGAAGTTGGATCTTGGTAATTGCTTGAGGTATGGTCATGTGAGGTTGAGTATATACACGTGAGGTACTATTGGCTGTATGGTACACGCACACATTCTTGGGTATTTTTTTGAGGCATATCTTATGTCATATGGTACATGAGGCAGTTTGGTTGAGATGTATTGTTGAAGATATTGGTACAAGATGAGGCTGCATAACAGTGGGGGTTTGATACATGATTGATGTGATAGTTCATTATACTTGGTTTATGGTTATTATTACATGTATGACACATGATTAGAGAAATATATTTGTGATGATATGCACATGGTTTGAGCTATACACTTGTGATAGTGGGTATGATATCTATGTGATTAGATCTGATTGGTGGATGAGATTGCCGTGACAGGATTTTCAATGACATGTTTTTCAGTGATATGTTTTACAGTGACAAGTTTTTCAGTGACTGGACTTACAATGACATGATTGATAAAGTTTGTGGTAGTGATAGTTTGGTCTTCATTTATATTTCAGGGCGACAGGACAAGGAAAGGAAAGGGGGTTGTAGCCAAAAAACTAAGGGAGTTGTAGCTTCCTTAAGGTTGGAGCATGAGAAACTAGGGGGTTGGAGCCTCCTTCCAGTTGTAGCTAGAAAACAAGGAATTTGGTGCTTCTTATGAATGTATTTCTTTTGATATATAAGAAAATCATTTCGTGGTTTTCTTTCACATTAGGTTTCCACTTAAAATTATGGTGAACTACTTGTGTGGTTGCTTATTGGTCACTGTTTATTTATACTACTCATGATGGTTTGAATGCTATTGATGAATTGCTCATAAACTTAAACAATACATATTGTGGTTAAAAGTAATAAAAGTGCTCATACTGATTCACCCCCCCTCTCAATATTCCAACAATTGGTATCATAGTAGGTCCTTCAAGAAGCAGTCTAACCAATGGAAGGAGATCATGGATTACACGAAGATTGGGGTACCACAGTTTGATGGCCAAGACTATTCCTTGCGAAGAAGAAGGATGAAAACTTATGTACATGCACATGGATTTTATGTATGGTGAGCAATAGTAGATGGATGAAAAACACTAGCCACTCCCCCGACAGATAAGGATGGAAAGAAAATTGAAGAAAACGATTCAAGGGATATAAATGTTATCCTAAATGGTTTGACTAAATCAATACATGTCAAGGTTATGCACTGTGAATCTGCAAAATATTTTTGGGACAAAATTCATAACATCTACGTAGGAGACGCCAACGTCAAGGGAGATAATCTGCAAACCCTTAGATCCAATTTCGAGCAATTGAAGATGAAGGAAGATGAAGACATTGCAACTTAATTTCTACGAGTTGATGAAGTAGTGAATGGTATTAAAGGTTTGGGAGGCGAGATGAAAGAACATGTTGTTGTTCAAATGGTACTAAGATCTTTACCAATATCTCTACCAATGAGATCTGATTCAAATATTTCACCTCAGAAGAAAGGGTGGACCTAGCTACATTGAACATGAACAAGTTACATAGGATACTCACAACTTACAAGATGATAATAGAGAAAGACAATCGAGTCACGAAGGAAGCAACATTCAAGGCATATAAGAAGACAAATAAGAAGAACAAGCAAAAGCTAAAGTCAAATTGTAGTTGCATCGATGATTCAGAGGAAGATTAAGAAATGACAAACTTCGTCAGAAAGTTGAAAAGAGGAATTGATGAATACAAATATATTCTTCCATTGAAATGTTTTAATTGTGGCGGTGTTGGTCATTTTGCTTCTAAATGTCCTCATAATAATAAGGAAAGTGATGAAGAAGAAGATTCTAAATTGAAAAAGAAAATTCAAAAGGGTAGAAGAAACAAAAAGAAATTCTTCAAGAAAAGTCTATGCACCAAGGTAGACATTTCATCATCAGATGAGGATGAAGACAGTGACATCGATACAAAAAGAGTACTCTTCATGGTAGTAGAAGATTCTGAAGAAGAAGGAGAAGTCAATCTCATAGAAGAATTAATCAGTTCCATAGAAGAGCTAAGGATTGAAAGAAAGAAAATCAAATCACTCAAGACATAACTAAAAGGGAAAGAAGGATATCAGAATTCCGAAGTCGAGCACATGATCCCGAAGTTAAAAATCCAAGTAGAGAAGACAAAATAATTAAAGAATCGCTCATAAGTCAGTTAGATGAAAATGACAACATGATCAAAGGACCAGAGGCAAAAATAGACACTCTAAGAAAAGATCTTGAGAAGAAGGACATGCAGCAGAACAACACCAAAATATTGGATGAGATCATTAGCAGTCATAAGCCATACTATGACAAATCCATATTAGGATATAACGAGACAGAGAAAGGCTCGAGCTCTAAAAAAACAGATCAAAGAAGCTATGCAGAAACAATTAGAGGCTCTCCTAAGAAGGAAGAAGGCAAGAAAATTCAAGAAGAAAAAGATACTGCACCACCCAGAAGATTCAAAATTCAGAATCAATAATAGCCAGCATTAGAAATACCCAAGAAGGAGAAGGATTCAAAAGAGTAGCACCATTCAGAAGATCTTCCACCCCCACGTATCAAACTATTTTTCTTGGTTAATGTTATTCATGTAATAATTTTGGGCACAAAGTTGTGAATTGTAGAGCTAATACCAAGAATAGAAGCAACGATGAAGGCTACACAATAAATGGTTATCCAAGAAGGTCTCATGAAGCACATAGTAGAAGCTACAACATATTTGAATCCTTGAGTGCTAAAGTAGAATGCTACAAGTGTAACAACTTTGGACACATGGCCAAATATTGTAGATTGAATGTTCTTCCTAGAGAATCATAATAGAATATCAACAATCACAAACAAGAACCACATAGGATATGGATAAGGAAGCATGATCAATTCAACATTGAATAATGCACACTTTCCCTACAAGATCAACACAAGAAACTGTTGGATCATGTTGTCATTGATGTCAAAGGATTGATGTCAAAGGAACAATGTATTGTCATAGTATATTGATGAAGTATGTATTGTCATTTTTGTAAATTAATGGATCAATGTGTAGTCATTGATATATGATGCATAGATGATGTCATGCATAGATGAAGATGGATTAATGTATTTGATATATGATGCATAGATGGATTGATGCATAGATGAAGCATGTTCATGATGTATTGTCATTGATATATGATGCATAGATAGATGGATGCATTAATGTATTGATTGTTGGATCACATGGTCATGCATAGAATCAATGACAAAGGGACAATGTCATAGTGATGTATTGTCATGGGTTATTCCAGTTGGATTGATGTAAAGATGACTCATTATTGTCTTGTCATGGTTGATAGGGAGTACAAATGGATGAACTCCAAAGTGGTCCCCTTATGGTGAAATCCCTCACAGGAAAATGCTTTGTGGTTAAGTTATCCTAGAAGTTGGTTAGAGAACCCATGCTTAATTATGGAATAATGAGATGAATATCAGTGAATTTGTCAGTGAAACTATCCTAGATGGATAGTTCTTGTCATGCCATTTCTGGTGGTATCTGGAACGTCACATAACTCCTCATGGTTTGAGAGTTATGGACTTACGAAGTTGGAGGACCCTCATATGTTGGCTAGAAGCCCCAAAAGGTCAAAGAAGTCAAAGTGCTTACAAAGAAGAAATTATTTAAATAATAAAGTGAAGTGATGAAGTCAAAGAGGATTATTAAATAATAAAGTTAATGGAGAACTTTCTAATTATGGAAAGTGGTTATAAATGGATTAACCCTAAAAATAAGGAAAGAGGGTTAAATGGACAAGTGGCCATGTGAACAAAGTGGCTAAATGGACAAAGTTGGATAAAGGTGGCCATG
>SNQJ01S0159790.1:0-18435 GCA_010110895.2 Picea sitchensis
CAAAATGAATCTCCTCGACAATACCTTTCCAACGAGCTATCACACGCCTAAAACGGAGATCGTATGCAAAAGTTACGACCCCGGGAAGTTGATGCACCAACTTACCCAAACGGGGCCCACATGACTTTTGGTGCTTCATCTCCCAGGGTTAGGTTTTTCGATTTCTAGGACTTTTGGCATTCCTGTTTATTGTAAATGGGCCTTCAGAGCCTCATTGTAATCATATTCTTGTGAATGCGAGTATCTGTCACATCTCTTCTCAGAGATAAGCTGCCACCATTCTAGCGAGTCTTTCACTCTGTATTTTTACAGTCTCTGTACATTTCTCTGATAAATAGAAATCGTGTATTACTGTATATCTGTGTTTATGGTTTCATCTCTGATACATTTCTGTTATATTATTAAATATCTGCAATATCTCTGTGCATTTCTTTATTATATCTCCGCTCTCATTTTGTGCCGAAAATAATCCGGATCACCATTGTTATACATAAAATTTGCACATTGCCTAGTGTTGTACTAAGTGTCGCACTTATGTCACTTTTTCATTAAGTGTTGCATGTATGTATAGTTGCATTTTTTAGTGTCATAATTCCAAAACGACGCTTTCCTAAGTGTCACATTCGTGTTTCATCACTTTGACACCATGGAATAACACTTTTTCATCATCCCTAACCCTCGGAAAGAAGAAAAACCCATTTTGGAGGTTGAAAACATGACGTTTTCCTTCAATTTTTGGCCTAGTTGGAAGGAGGAGGTTCCCCTTATCATGCATTGGGAGCGTCCCCCCCCCCTCATGGACACCCCTTAGTAGACCATTTGGGAGTGTCCCGGATGCTCTTTCTGCCACTCTAGGGAAGTGTCCTTCCTGTTAGGAGAGTTTTTAACTGATTCCTCCTTTTTTTGTGGGATAAGTTTCAAGGATATTTGGGTTGTTATGGTTTGGGGTGACTCATGAGCTCGAGATATTCCACTTTGGGAATTCAATCCTAACTTAGGGAGGAAGAATCTCAACTTTATGCACCTAATCCTCAATCATTCCCTTGATTCCCTATGTTGGTTAAACCTCCCAAGCTCCTATATAAACTAGGCCTCTCAAGGTTGAAAGGGATTTCATATGAAAGGTATCAAACTTCAGAGTATTATGGAAGTGCATATAAGGGGATGGAAAGGAGAAGCATGGAGGAATATTGCATCGCATTGTAAGTTCCATTATTTCTTATATATATTAACTTGGCTTATTTCCTGATTTCCATTGTTGTTTCTATTCATGTTTGAATGAGTGTAACTTGGTTAGGATAGTATTTACATAACTTGTTGCAACTAGTAGAAGAGGAGTGTTATCATTGAAATTTCGTCCGCAAATGGTTACAGGAATCCAACATCTTCAAACAGCTATGAGTTCACCCATGAACCAAAATTACCAAAAAAACATTTCCAAAAGGTCCAAAACTATACCATCAGTTATAAAATCAAGATGCGCTATGACTACACAGGGTGCGCGTGCACATGCGCCATCAAGAAATGCAGGAAAATCGCACATGTGCATGATGTGTCACTGTGGACGCTAAAATCTATGAACACCTGAGAATGACGCACTTATGATGTTGGTCAGCCTCCGACCCACTTATGGTTCAGCTTCCAAGTCGATTTGTCATCAAAATCTCAGCTGGATTCGGCTGGGTGGCTGGTCAAAGACCTAAAGGTGCCCTAAAAATCCCCTTTTCACACTAAAAGATGGTTTCACAATACCTCAAAGTGGTTCTATAAAACAAGGCCATGGGTGCACTACATTTTCAAGGAATTCATTTGCCAGGTTATGTTGCTGCTATTCTCTTGGGGAAACCTTTTTTCTTATCAAGAGAATACTAGCACCATTCTATTTGGGCAATCCACATCACCTTTTGAGTGGGTTAGCTTGGGATTCTTTCACCATTTCTTTCAAGTTTCCAATTTGTGAGAAGAGCTCAATCTTGGGAGTCCAAGAGCTCTCCCTTGGAGGAATAAGGGACCCAAAGTCCCCTTTCTCTTTGGTGTTTTCTTTTCACTAATACAATCCTTTCCATTGGTGACATGAGTCATGTTTGTTTCTTATTCTTATGTCCTTATGCACAATAGTTTAGTTGTTTTTTCCTTTCCTAGTTTAATTCTTAGCTTAGTATTTTATGTTTATTCTTCTAACCCTTTCCTTTATTGTTGTCTTTCTTAGCTAACCCAACTAAGCTTGTAAGCACCTCTATTTTTCTTATTTAGGTGACAAAAGAGGCGCAACAGATTGACGACTCCGTTGGGGAAAGGTATCAATTTCCTACCCCATTTGGGTTATTTTAGCTCTTATTTTTACTTAATTAACCTACGGGTACCATAACCAGCCCAAGCCGATCTGCAAAACATCAAATTCAAAGCTGAGTTGAGATAATTCCATCCAGGATTTTCTTCACGGTCGTGTGACAGTTGTGCGCGGGTTTATTGGCCCACAGTTACGCATCGTGCGCACATGTGCCAAAATCACTGCATTACTCCATGCCTTCTATGCACCTGCGCTCAAAAATATTTTTCGGTTCACACATTGGCACTCAGAGCACCTCTAACTAGTCTGAAACCCGTGCACATGTGCCAAAAGCACACATTGTAAGTTTTTTTTTATGATCTGTTGAAGGCCCATAACCTTCTTAAAGATAATTCCACGCATGTTGTAATCTGCACCACACTAACATTCCCTCTCATATAAAGGGATTAGTCAAAACAAATAGGCACTTAGGGGTTAAAAATCATTATTTTTCCTCTTTTTTCTTTTTATTTCACCACATGGATGGCTTGCTTTGACTAAAAGTTGGAATCATTCTACATCACATATAAAACTTGCATTGGGACTAGAAATTGGATATCAAACGTTGAGTATGCTCTTCTCTCGCGCTCCAAAGCGATCTTGAGAATCAAAAAAAGGTTGAAAGACAATNATGCCCACATGCTACAAAGATAGGATAGTGTTGAAATTTAATTTCTTAGATTAAATCACTAGGGAAGTTTAAAGGTTTTATAACGGGCCCATACATGCCCACATGATCACAATCTTGGATAGTTTCAAATCTTTATTAGATTAAATCACATTAGGGAGTTAAAGGAATAGTAAAGGACCCACATGTCCACATGTTATCTTCCTAGGGACTTTTGAATTCCGCAAGGTTGTGCCAATGAAATTTAGCTAAATAGGTAATCAAAGACTTGTAAGGACCAAGCGAAGTCCACATGCAGCAAGGTGACACATAATTCATTAAAAAATTGGCACACTTTCACTCATTCATACACCAAAGTCACTTCTCACTCACATAGTTTTCATCTCAAAATGTGGAGGTTGAAGTAAGTTTCCTCCAAAAGGGATTCCGAAACATCCCACTCTTTTCTTGATGAAACTATCCACTCCCACTTAATTTCAATGAGATTGGCTCACACCCCCAATATCTCAAACAACCACATCTAAATTTTTTCTAAAAACTCACTAAGTTTTCCTCCACAGGAGGTGCCAAAATAAATCTTTTAGTCTAGGTAGGATTTTGGGGATAGGCATCCAAATAACTCCCTATTATCTGGTTCTCACATTTTCAAAACAATAGAAGTTGTCAAATAGGGAACTTTAAATCCTCCANATGCCCACATGCTACAAAGATAGGATAGTGTTGAAATTTAATTTCTTAGATTAAATCACTAGGGAAGTTTAAAGGTTTTATAACGGGCCCATACATGCCCACATGATCACAATCTTGGATAGTTTCAAATCTTTATTAGATTAAATCACATTAGGGAGTTAAAGGAATAGTAAAGGACCCACATGTCCACATGTTATCTTCCTAGGGACTTTTGAATTCCGCAAGGTTGTGCCAATGAAATTTAGCTAAATAGGTAATCAAAGACTTGTAAGGACCAAGCGAAGTCCACATGCAGCAAGGTGACACATAATTCATTAAAAAATTGGCACACTTTCACTCATTCATACACCAAAGTCACTTCTCACTCACATAGTTTTCATCTCAAAATGTGGAGGTTGAAGTAAGTTTCCTCCAAAAGGGATTCCGAAACATCCCACTCTTTTCTTGATGAAACTATCCACTCCCACTTAATTTCAATGAGATTGGCTCACACCCCCAATATCTCAAACAACCACATCTAAATTTTTTCTAAAAACTCACTAAGTTTTCCTCCACAGGAGGTGCCAAAATAAATCTTTTAGTCTAGGTAGGATTTTGGGGATAGGCATCCAAATAACTCCCTATTATCTGGTTCTCACATTTTCAAAACAATAGAAGTTGTCAAATAGGGAACTTTAAATCCTCCAAGTCAAGTGTTCCTAACACCATAAGGTAGGGAGATACCCGTGAAGGGTTGAAGGCCAAGGTTTGGTTGTTCTATGCATCCCCCCTTGAGGCACCCACCTCTTGGACAGGATCCAGCCCATGACCCATTTCTCAGGCCAAAAATCTAAATGTCGCACTTTGACCGAGGTACCTAGTGACTAAATTTTAGGACATCTACCCAGGTGGCAATTGTGGGTTGCAATTGCACCTTGATCAGATTTTTTGTGGCTATTGGTAAATATCGCCAGTTCTTTTGGGATATTCCCCCTCTACCCCTCATTATAACTGATTGCTTCATCCTTCACTAGCTTCTCTTCCGGTGGCTTCAGACCCCACTATCTAGTGTTATTGGAAGGTCTAGTGCTATTTTGAGAGGAATGACATTACGTCTTTTAGGAAACGAGAATTTGTTTTCTTTGTTCCCCCATGCAAAAAAAATCCACCTATCCACATATATGCTTCTTTATCAAAACACTTTATGTATGATGCCCTTCTGATTACATTTGATTTGGATATATATCTTGTAAAGTTCAAAAATTGCAGCAAAAGCTCTTGTTTATTTATTACTCTCACCACCATTTACACACATTCACTTAGCTAGTCAGACATCATAGGGGACCCACAGAACCCTCATCATTCTAGACGCTTGCTAAATCTCCCTCCTATTTTAGGAGGAGTTCCTAGTCTTGCCAACTCATCAGCTCCACCTTCTCACACTCCTGTGAGTGCCACTGTCTTGGGATCAGCTTTGCTCGGTTCCACCTTCCTTGGGTCCAATTTCCAAGGTCCACCTTCCACTCACTCTCCTTTACACGAAAGTGGGGGGGAAACTTCCTCTCAAGGGGGAAATACAAACCCACCTAGTCCCCTCCAAGGGCCATGTACTCAGAACACTCACACTATGGCCAGAACTAATCCTACGCTAGCACCCCATATGCCATATTTAGCCTCCCTCAACATATTGGATTTGACTAAACTCACCAATGATCCCATATTGCACAATCCCACATGGCCTGCAATGCCAACCAAACTCCCTTCAGACATCCCCAAGTTTGAAGGAAAAGCAGGAGATGATCCTGTCAATCATATCATGACATTTCACCTATGGTGTTCTTCGAACAACATCATGGATGATTCCATCCAATTAAGGTTATTTCAACATACACTCATTGGCCCATTCGCCAAATGGTATGTCGAAGAAAAATTTGGGTCCCACGTGACTTTTGAATCCTTGGCCAAAGCATTTTTTACCTTCTTTCAATTACCCATTCTTCATGACAATGGCCTTGAACTACTCTCAAATTTCAAACAAACCACCTCTACACATATTTCCAACCACATCCACGAATGGCGTCAATGACGTAGCCTCTGCAAAGCTGACGCTACCCCCCAACAGTGTCTCAATTGGTTCCTCAAATCACTTGTTTCCCTCCTTGCCAAAGATGTGGCTGCCACCTTCCCCTAGACCGAAGAAGAAGCCATTAACAAGGCCCAACAGTTCGAACTCATCTATGCCCAATCCGAATACCTATACATAGTACTCCCGGATGCCGGAAAACCCATGCCATTTGGCCAAGACAAACCTGGTATGTCTCACTCAATAAATGGATGATTGGTAACACTACACACCACAACCCAACACCTTAACAACCACCCATGTATGGCTCACCTCAATATACGTAGGCATATGGAGGAATCCCTTATTATCCTACTCCACCTTATCAACAACCATACCCTGTTGCCCTGACTCCACCCATAAGTGGACCCCCGTCGGCACCCCTAAACCACCCACCTATCCAACCAAGTGTCCGTACTCCCTCTACCTCGGCCTATACCCTAAGCACTAGTGAAATCACCACACCCTCCTATGTACCTTATGGAGCATCGCCTCAACATAATTCATACTTTCCATTTTTTGGCCCCCCACAGCCTATGGCTCCATCATAAGGACCACCACACATTGGGGTTAATTTTGTTCAACCCTCTCCCATTCAGTAATATCAAAATTTTGAACAACTGAACACGGAAAATCCACCCCATCAATCGAACAATACCAAAAAGAAAGGAAAAAATCGGAACAATAATAATCCGGGACCAGGAGGAAACTAGAACCAACCCCAGCAAAACCAGTCTACCGGGGGCAAAAAAAACTAGGGGAATCAAAACCCCCAAGGGGGAAACAACAATAAATGTCAAGGAAGGAACAACAACAATGTTAGGACCACCTTCCCTTATGCCCTTTGTGGTGATTTTGGTCACTATACTCACCATTTCCCCCAAATCCCTGACTTTAAAGGGATGAAAGATTATGCAAATGGACCACGTCCCTTAGCAATGCATGCACCTCAGCAGGCCCCACAACCATATGTACATCAACCCTTCCCAATTGTACTACAAAACCCCATCCCACACCAAGGGGTCATAAATACCCAACCAGACATGCAGCCTACCCCACCACAGTTAGGACAATATCCCAATATGGGCACCTCTGTCGATCGCACTATCCTCCTTACTAGTGAGGAAGAATTCCTTCTGCAAACATGCAGTCATCAGTATAACACACCCCCTGAATCCGCTCCCACTACCTTGAAAGAATTCCAGTCACAACAGGACCCCCTCTCATAATTACTCTCCCTAATACTAAAACCTCCCTTCGTATTCCTTTCATCCCATTGCACAGGAATGTCCACAATCCTCAAGCTAGGCTAGCTCATAATTACAGTTTGGTTGATTACTTGGCACAATCCCCGGCTGCCATGTCAGTATTAGAGGTCCTTCAAATTTTTCCCACCCATTGGAAGTCCTTAATTTCCTCCCTGGGAGCATTCGACCCAGTCGATACCCGACTCATCACATTTGATGTCGACAACGGAGAACCTCGCCTCCCTGCTCTTATTTCTTTTCAAATCCCTATAAAAATTCAGAACATTACAGTTGACCGATGCATCATTGATGAAGGTGCATCCACCTGTATCATGTCCAAATCCATATGGTAGAAACTTGGTTCCTCTGAACTCATACCCTCTACCATTACCTTAAGAGCCTATGATGGTAGACCCTCATCCCTGAAGGACTCTTCCAAAATGTCCCTGTCAAGCTCAGGAGAAAAACCGTTCTGATTGACATTGAGGTTATCAAATCCTCACTCGACTACAATATCTTGTTTGGTCATAGCTACATGTATGCTATGAAGGTCGTCGACTCTTCTGTATTTCGAACCATGATGTATCCCCATAATGGAAAGATCATTATCATCGATCAAGTATCACATTACGAGCCTAACCCTTTATCCAACATCGATAACATCCTCCCTGTTATCGACACTAATCCTGATGCCTATCCACTCATTGAGATGGGCCCCAGAATCTTCAAAGACCCATCCTTGCTAGGGACCTACCATGGAGCACCATCGTTCATCCATCCCTTTGCACAAGTATGTGTCGTATCCTCCAACAGAACGACAATTGAAACTAACCCCCCTCCCACCGAGGCCTCTTTCATCCCTGACATCCCACTAGTCGTAGAACTTATCCCTTAGAAATCCCCTGGAACTAATTCAGCTCGACCCATTCCTGATCTTCCCTAGGGCTAGATACTGGTTTGGGAAACAATCCCCCAAGCCCTTACCCAAATCCCTTTCTTTTACCCCCCACCAGGTGTACAAGCTTTCCAAGTCATTGCAATGCTTACCCTTCCTAATATGGTGCTAACAATCCCAGTCTAGTATTTACATCCACCTGAGATGGTTCCTCAACCATCCCTCCCTCCCCAAATAGAAGGAATCCCGATGCAGATTCCCATACTCACTCCCACCATACCCCCACTCACTAACCCCCCTGCTACATATGGGGGAAGGCGAAAGACGAAGGAGCCTATAGCTCCACTTCCCCCACGCGTCCAACCTCCTTTTGCACTATGCGAAAAAGACGGACACCCCACCAACAAATGCCCATCTCTCCCTGAATTACGTAATCTCATCCAACTCCCTCGAGCACCACCACCACTCGTCACTTCCTCCAGTATTGTCGGTATCTCACAGAACACAAGTAACAAAGGACTGCGAACCAAATTCACATGTGCCATTTGTTCAGAATATGGCCATTACACACACCACTATCCAACGCTACCTCAATTTCGATAGACACTAACAACTGTACAATAGAGCTTTCAGCAAACACCCACCTCAACTCCTGTCACCAACATCCATTATTTCACAACCTCAGTCAATGAATGCATGAGATGTCCTTGCTCTCTATGCGAATCACTTGACCATTTCACATATCAATGTCCTATGATCATTGAATATAGGCATTGTCAACTGGTCCCTATTCAAAATCATACCCCCCCTCCTCCAACAGACCCGATAAATACCCTTACCCCATCAATTGATATGGTTCATATCTTCCCACCAGAACCTGAGGCACTCCCTTCTCCCCCATGGTTCCTAGATGATTTATATGAGGAGTTACACCCAAATCCCGCCAATTATCCAATTCATTTCCCCACGAACATTCTACACTCGACTACCATTTTTAACCCACAATATCAGGATATTTGGTTTATGTCAAGCGAACCATTGCAATCCCCCTACATCTTTATCAGAAGGAAATAACACCACAGTGACAGTCACCGAGATCACTCCTCTTGATCCCCTATATTCATGCCAGTTTCATTGTGATGAAGATATCCTCGAGGAATTAACTACCCCCGATTACCCATGGGATGCGCTCCACCACAGAGCGCTCTTTCTTTCAGAGGAAGCCTTCACGCCTCCTAACCAACACCCCATATACGCAGTCGAAACCAAATATTTTCTCCCATCAGGGCATATAGATTGGTTCAAAAACCCTATCCCTGCCCCCGACGCTTTCGAGGAAGGCAATATGGCCAATATATCCCCAACCATCAAAATAAATATTTCCATCAAATCTAGAATTATCAAGGAAATCACCATTGGCGCTGCATGTTCTCCAGAAGAATTCACCACCTACAAGGCCCTCTTCCAGGAATACCGGGACATTTTCTCCTGGTCATACACAAATATTCCTGGCCTTGATCCCTCTATTGTCGAACATCGCATACACACCTGGCCTAATATCACACCCATCCTCCAAAAACAACGACCGTTACACCCATCCAAACCAGAAGCCATCAAAGCTGAGATTGAAAAACTACGCATTGTAGGGTTCATTTACCCCAGAGCCTATAAGTCATGGGTCTCTAACCCTCTCCCTATTAACAAAAAACAAGGCACTATCCATGTCTGTATGGACTTCCATGACCTCAATCACGCATGTCCCAAAGACAACTTTCCAACACCCTTCATCGACCAAATAATCGATGATTGCGCAGGTCACGAGGATTTTTCCTTCATGGACGGTTTCTCTGGTTACAACCAAATCCAAATTCACCCCGTCGATTAGTACAAAACTGCATTCACAACCCCTTGGGGAACCTTTGTGTATCGTGCCACGCCATTCGACCTCAATAATGACAGGGCCACATTCCAACGGGCCATGACATACGTTTTTCACGATCTGGCTCATATCATCCTTATGTACTTAGACGACCTCACCGCTCGATCTAAGAAACACACTCAACATCTCAATGATCTACAAATCATCTTCAAAGGTGTCGTCAGTATAATATCCTCTTAAACCCCCTCAAGTGTGTATTTTGCGTCACTGTTGGGCTCCTTCTTGGGTTCATAGTTTCCCAATGTGGCATTACTGTGGACCTCCTCAAAGTCCAAGCCATCATAGAAATTCCACCCCCATGAAATTTACACCAACTATAGAGCCTTCAAGGAAAAGCCAACTTTTTACGATGCTTTGTCCCAAATTACGCTACTCACGCACATGGCTTCCTTTGCTTACTTCATCATGACATCCCATTTCAATGGGATAAACATGCCCAAACCACTTTTGATGATCTCAATGTAGCTCTCTCCAATGCCCCATTGATTAGTCCACCTGACTATAACCGCGATTATCTCCTCTATATATCATCTTCAGCCGTTTCAGTAGCAGGAGTGCTCATCCAAATAGGGGATTATGCCCATGAGAATTTGATTTACTACATTAGTTAAAACCTTTTAGGAACACCCTTGAAGAACAATCATGAATAAAATCTATCCCTTGCAGTTGTCCTCGCATTCCATAAACTGCGCCATTACATTCTGCTTCGAACTACTAAAGTTATCACAGATTCCAACCCCATGCAATACTTGCTCAGTCATCGACAAATTAACGGTAAATTTTCTCAATGGATCGTCATCCTTCAGGAATATGATCTCGAATTTTCCACACCCAAGAGCAAGAAAGCTCTCATCCTCACTGAACTTATCACGGCTTTTCCCTTCAACATTACCAGTCCACCGGTCAATACCAACCTCCCTGATGAACATCTTTTTTTTGTCCCCTTAGACCCTTGGTATGGCGATCTTCTTGTCTATCTCCGAACACAAAAATTCAGAAACCACCTCTCCAGAGATGATCGTCGACGTATTCGTCACCAAGAACCTCGCTACCTCCTCATCGGGGACATCTTATATCGGCAAGAAGTCGACACCATACTCCATCGATGCTTAACTATTGACAAGGCCGACAAAGTCTCGAATGACTGCCACAGCGGCACTTGCAGAGGCCATCTCTCAGGGTTGTCCACCGCTCAGAAAATCATCCACGCAGGTTACTTTTGGCCTAAATTATTTCACGACTGCATCCATGCCATGAAACAATGTGATAAATGTCAGCTTTACGCCAACAAAGCATGTGCAACACCTACTCTTCTACACCCAGTCATCACCGCTGGTCCCTTTTGTAAATGGGGCATCGACTTCATGACTTGCAACCCTACATCCAACATTGAACACAAATACATAGTCATTGTAATCACAGTCATTGCAGTCTTCAGTTTTTGGATTTGAAAAAGGAAGGAAGTTGTAGTGATCATGAAGAACATAATTTGCAGAAATCATCCTATCTTCATAAGGAATATCAAGAGCACTATACTGGTAAATTCAAATCACAAGGATATGCAGATGAAGAAGAACAGATTTCTACAACAAGTCATTTTGACTTGAGCAGCCAGCCCATATATGACAGCTACGAATCTGATTTTGATCAGTCTTTTTCTTTGCCCATCAAGGAACAACATCATGTTGAAATCAGTCATTCTATGTTTGCAGAAAACACTAAATATGATGAGTTTAATCTGTCTGAAGATTTAAGATCTTGTCTTATGTTTGCAACATCTCATGAACAAAATACTAATATCATTTATGAAGAAGATATCAAACAAGAAGGGATTAGCAGTCAAATCAACTCACTATTATTTTATAAATTGTAGAAACCTGTTTATAAACAGATCCATATATTAGAAGGAGAAGAAAAGATTGAGCAACAAGTAGAGTTAACTTTTTTCTATGATCCGGTAGTCATTTATATGGAGTTATGTTCTTCAGAAATATTAAGTTGTGTAATCTTTGGAATCAAGGAAAAGGATGATTGTAAGTATGCTCTGCAAGTTGAGATTTTGCTACACCACATGAAGTGTTCTTTGAAATTTATCTGGATGCAAAGATATTTTATAAATATTTCGATGTTATCATGGCTTCATTTGAAGGATGATGTCACATAATGAACATGTTTTTACTGGTTAGAAGTAGGAGTAGGTGAGAGAATAAGCTCCTCATACGAGTAACTAGATCATGTTCAGTTGTTGATTTCTTAAATAAGCAAGCAGGCTACAACTAACTACAGACATTTTTCAGTCTAGCAGAGGATTAGGTGCAAAATCCAGATGTTATCTCCAAAAATGAACTAGTCAGTTTGTTTCATTTTTTGGTGATGGCATGGTCATAAATAGAGTTCCATAAAAAACAATTAGAAATTTAAATGTCAAAGTATAGGAGATAACTTGTTTATTCCTATAATAAATTGATTGTCAAAAGGTATTTCCAAAAATCAAAGAAAAACTTTTCAATGGATAATCTTTGTTTTGAAGCTGAAGTTAGCCAGTGAAAGTTCAAGGTTTCAATGGCTAAATGGCATTTCCGAAAACAAGTGAGCCGATGAAAGTGCAGCCCTAAGTTTTTTTATTTGCAGACAAAGGAAGTTTCCAACAGATACGGAGAGGAAGGTGATGAGTTGAAAAGTCCAGATCAACAGTTCATCATGCTTTCTTCTCAGACAGAGATCAAGCAGTTTGTATTTAGCATTGATATCTCTGAGGGAAACGAGCAACTTGCTTATTTTCATTTGATTGATTTAATGAATAAACAAGCAGGTTATAGGTTTTCTACAGGTTTTCAGATGATAAATCGTAAAGGCTAAATGACTCCATGCCCAATACTAAAGGCACAAGGTTTGCCAGGTTCCTCGAAACTTCATAGGGAGGTCTCCATCCCAGTTGGAGCTAGATTTTAGCGATAAAAAATGCCTTTCAATCTATTTTGATATCATATCATAAGATGATAATAAGGTAAATATTTATTTATAAATCTTTAAGTTTTAAAGTATATAAGATTGGCTTTAAATCTTATTTTCCAATGAAAAAATAATGTGGCATCTCAAAATATACCAAAAAGAAAATTTTAGCTTTCACTGGCTAAATGAATTTTTCACAGTGTATTAAGCTGGTGAAAGTCTCCCTTTTCACCAGCTAAATGACTATTTTCACAGTGTAGTGAGTCAGTGAAAGTGCAGGCTCTTCAGCTAATAAACTGCCTTGGGAAAAATCAATTTTTTGAGCCGTGGAGAGTCCATTTTACACACTCAAATAGTTTATTGACAACTAGACATCCTCATATTTCCAATGGTACTTTCATATCTTCATTTAGAGCTCAGGAAGGTAGTCAAAAGTTCCCCACAAGATGAAGCATCATTTTCAGAAATTTTCCAAAATGTATTATTTTGGTCAAAAGGTCAAATTCGACTTGGTTGAGTTTATTAAGGAGGATATGATGATGACTAATCATATATATTATCAAATTGCATCCATGAGTTTAGGTGGCACTTTATTTGATCAATATAAATATTCTATAGATCAAATCCTAAAATGTAGGAATATGACTAGATTTGGAAATCTGGTTTTTCCTATTTTAGTCACCTTCTTGGGAGATAGATTTTGATCATATAGAAGAGTATTTTTAGCAACTGAAGGATTGTTTTCATAAGAACAGATGTATATTCAATAACCTCTCTCATTTTTCCAATATCTATTGTGATTTGTGAAATATAGGTCAATCTGTGAGCACCATATTTCCAGAAATTAAATACTATGTTTTTTCCTGTTTTAGTCACTGTATTTAAGGACATATTATGATGAGTTGGAATACTATTTTTAGAAAATGAAGGAGGTTTTTCATAATCACGGACTTCTCTTCAATAATCTCTCTCATTTTTCCAATATATATTGTGATTTATGAAATATAGGTCAATCTTAGAGCAGCATTTTTCCAGAAATTTCTATCTTTTCTAGCCACCTCACAATTTCGAATTTGAGATAAGAAAAGAGGTTATCAAATCCATCTTTGGAGGATATTGAAAATAATTTTTAAAGATTATTTAAGCTCATATATGTAAGATGCAAGGGGGTTAAATTTTGGATACATAAGATACTATATTGTAAGCAGAATTTTCCATATGATAATACAAATCATTGTTTTCTCTCTCTATTGATGTCAAATTCTCATCTTTCCTTCTATACTCTTATTCAATTTGTTTTAGCTACAGAATGACTATCATCTCATTGGTTAGTTCATAACTTGATCAATAGTTTCTTATCATTGTTTATTAAACCCTACATNAAATCTTGATGTAAAGGCTATAAAGCCACAAACCGTTAATGAGCCAGGGGTTCGATTTTGGATACAAAAGATACTATATTGTAAACAGACTTTTCCATATGATAATACAAATCACAATTTTCTCTCTCTATTGATGTCAGATTCTCATCTTTCCTTCTGTACTCTTATTCAAATTGTTTTAGCTGTAGAATGATTGTCATCTCATTGGTTAGCTCATAACTTGATTAATAGTTGCTTATCATTGTTTATTAAACCCTACATTTGTATTTGGTTTATAAGCATTGTTTTCTCACCCACTTAAAAACTATCATCTGATTATTGATCCTTGAGAGTACTGGTTCATTTGATTCTCATTTTGACTGTCTGAATACCATACTATAATTGATTTGTCCCATTGATCCACATATACAAAAATACAAAAACAATTTTACCTTAAGTTACTAAGCATCTTTGATCCACAACCTCAAAGAGTTTCTTGGAGTGATAACAGGTCCATTTTGGTGTCCTTCTTCTTGGAGAGGGTCACCGTCTTACGTCTACAAGAGGAGTGGGGCATACCCACTCCACAATATCCATGGATGAAAAGGTGGGTGGAATTGATGTCTCATCACGATGGTTTTCCTATTGTCAAGTATGACGATTTTTTCTTCCAATGGCTGAGAAATCAGCTAATCATGGTGGAGGACTATGCATACGTCAGGACAGATTTCCATGGGGATCCTGACTTATCTCTTCCTAAGGGATCTTAATGGGGAGACATAGGTAAGAAGGAAAATTTTCATTATATGATGTTTTTGATATTTTAATTATATAAAATGTTTTTTTGTCATCTATTTGATCAGGGGATCAAATTTTGCTCAAAAATTCAAAGTCCTCGCAATCGCTTCAAACCGGACAAGAGCGTAGGCCTCGTCATTGCGAACCCAACGCAACTTGTTTCGTCTCAAACGAACGTCGGGAGCGAGAGATATTGCAATCTGTTCGGAATGTCAAACAGGCAAAAAAAAAGGACATTGACTGTACAGTCCGTATAGTCCATACAGGATGACGTAGCAAGGCCGTATGACCGTACGCTGACATGGTAGAGGTGACATGGCAATCATTTATTGGCTGACAATTGGTCGAATTGGGAGGCGACATGTGGCATTGTTTGGTCAAGTGATTGGGTGCCACGTGGCCCAGTCATGGGCTGCCACGTGGCACCCCGGTATTAGCTATTGGTTGGTTTGTTAAAATATATTGGAGTCCGTGGGGTTCGACCCCCGGACCTCCCCACCGCATAAAGCCTTCACAAAGTCCGTCCGACCAACGGACCACCGGTTATGCCTTGCTATGTATGCGAATTTATATGTATTTGAATTTGCAAATTGTAAAGTTTAGCAGGGGGTCAGGTCGGAGTTTAGCCCCGATCCGTGGTCATATCATTTGTTATGTGACCATATATATATGTATCGCACGGGAATGTTAAACCATAACCAAAATCTCGGTCACGATTTCATTACCATATGAATTAGTACAACGGTTGGCGCGTTTTCAAATTATGGTTTGAACGGTTCAAACGACCCGCCATGTGTCATGGTATTATTGCCTATGAACTTAGCCCTTTTTGTCGGACGTATGGAAGACTAATGTGCCCAGGTGCTAGGTGGTTAGGGGCTGATGCGCCCATAATTGTCCTACAGTTCGCACCATTGGCGCGGTTGCGCCCAGTGCTGGGTTTTCACGTTTTAAATTGCGTGTGTGTCAGGTTCATGTTACAAGGGTGCGTTTTGTAGATGCAAAGACAACAAGCTTGAAGGGGGGACTTCCAGGAGGCCTAACTTCTTCGTTTTTCGACCGATTGAGGTGCCGAAAAAGCCTAGATAGGGGTTTTTGGATGCTCTGAAGCCATTGGAGTAGTCTGTTGGTCAGTTTGAGCATTATAAGGTATGTTTTTGAGCACTTTGAGAAATTAATAATAATGATCCATTGGAAGCTGGACCAAGAGATGTAGCCCAAGAGAGGGGTGAACTCCTTTATCAATTGTTGTGTTTATGTTCTTATGTTCATTGATTATGTTGTTGTTTATTTGTATTTTTCATAAGTAATCCTTTAATTAATGTGTTGCAAAGTTGATCCATTTTCTTTTAACACATAACATTTACTTGCAATAATTTCAAGATTTCAAGTCTTCTTCATTTTTAGATCACTATCCAAGACTAATCAAGTGCTCTCAATAATGCAGACATGGGTCCTTATCGTCCTCCGGGATCATCTCCCATTCAAAGGCGAGGAGAGAGAGGTGTTGTATCAGGAGTGGTTGTCGTAGATATCACGGTGATTGAGGAGAACCTAGATGGATTAACCATGAATATCCCTGATGCCACGGTGGACGAACTTCCTAGGAACTATCAATGCCATACAGTTAGCATCTCTGCATCTATTGGTCGACTTCTCCATAGAGTAGAACACGAAGTTGTTTGTTACAGCGAGAAACATCCTTGATGCTATTGTACATGAAGCTATGAGCTTAAATTTTTTCTATTTTGGTCCTTGGATAAAACACTTTTTGTAACTTTTATCGTTATTAATATAAAGTTCATACCAGATTACTTGTCTTTTTCAAATGTGTGTTTGGATTTATAAATGTCTCAAATGTTTGTCTAGAACATAATTATCCAATACATTTGTCAATATGTTTATACATCTAGGAATATGTTGATATTCGATATAATCAAAATGTCTTTCCAAGAGGCGAATTCTTAAGTATACCCTTAACAAAGTAGGACTTCATATGGAATAAATGTTACTTAAATATAGCACTACTAACTATGAATCGAGTCATACAATAAGATGATGGATGCCAAATGAAATGGAGTCAGTTAATAATTCGATAACTGCATTGTATTCTACGATACTATTAGTTGTACGACCAAGGAAAACACCATGTAGACTGATCAATTCATCCTTAGGTGTATAGATTTCCCATGCAACATATGCTAGATTTTGAGTACTGCAACTAGCACCATTAGCAAAGACGATATAGGGTAGCGAAGACACCAACATCTGGAAACTAAGCACAATGCAAAGTAAGCAGCTAAAAGGAAGAACAAAAAATGAAAAAATCACACTAGAGTATAGTACACTAAAAATACACAACACTCATGCAAAAACAGTTTAAGCATATTACTTCTTCAAGTAAAGCCCATTTTTGGGTTCACTCAAAGGAATTCCATCATAATCTACTAGCTCATAAGTCTCTTTCTCCAACACTCATTTCACAATATAAGGGCCATGCAACATAGGCTCGAATTTACCGAGCCCTAATAAGTCACAATATTGATCATAAAGAAGAACTAAATCACCCTTAGAAAAAACATGTGGCTTGACATACTTGTCATACTGAGCTTTGACACATTTCTTCTAAGTTTCAATGACTAAGGAAGCATCACGGCGAGTCTCATCTAATTTCATCAAGTACAAAAGATGTTCTTCTTCAGCTAAGGTGTTAGGGAATAAAAATGTAATTTATTTGGGAAGATTCAGCCTCCAAATGCTACAGAAATAAAAACAAATCGCGCCGCCGTCCGTAGAAAAAACCCTGAAAATTGCAGATTTTAAAACCTCAATATCTTGACCTTCCGGACTCTGTTTCGGTCGATTTTGTTTTTTAAATTGGGTGTTTTTCTGAGAGGAACGCATATATACAACCCTTTTCTGCAAAATTTGCACCTAAATATACCAAAAACTTTGATAATGCCGCGACCCTCTTTTTTCTGCTCCGAAAACAAAATCTGCAAAAATAAAAAATATTTGCCCACAACTCCGGCCAAGGAAAGTGCTCTGATACCAATTGTTAAGTACCAATACCAGATCTGCAAATATACTTCAATAATAACCAAGAATAAACCATAAATCATTCACCATAACATGAACATAAGAAATAGAGAAAACCCTTGAGGTAGGGTAACACCATATATTAATCCTTATGGAAGGATAAAACTCCTCAAGCAATCCTTGCTTGTACAATCACAATATTCTTTACTATGTTTCATTACATTGCCTAGACTTATTTATATAGCTNNNNCACATTTATTACATCAAACTACCATAGTGGGCCATTATTAATATAGTGGACCTAGTCCACCTTACATTGAATGACCACATTCCCATATATTAAATGACTAACACATAACTACATTCCCATTGGGTACCTCCCTAGGTATACCACATTCCATCCCCCTTCACATGTTTCGTCCTCGAAACATTAGAAGAAACCATACAATATGACCG
>SNQJ01S0159790.1:18445-34657 GCA_010110895.2 Picea sitchensis
TATATGGTGTTACCCTACCTCAAGGGTTTTCTCTATTTCTTGTGTTCATGTTATGGTGAATGATTTATGGTTTATTCTTGGTTATTATTGAAGTATATTTGCAGATCTGGTATAGGTACTTAATAGATAACTAGTTTTAAGGATGGGATTTCACATTCAATCGACAGAATAACTTCAATACCATATACTAATTGGAAAGGTGTGAACCCTGCGACATATTTAATAGATGTTCGATAGGCCCATAATGCCGAGACTAGAATTGTGTGCCAGCTTGACTTGTGAATTCTTGTCATCCGTCGAATCATAGTAGTAATAATTTTGTTAATTGCTTCAACCTGGCCATTGGCTGGTGGATAGTAAAGTGTTGAGTTTTCATGTCGAAGACCCAACTTCTTGGTAAGTTCAAACATCATGAAATTGAAAAAATGACTACCATGGTTAGTGACGATGGCTTGAGGGACACCAAATCTAGTAACGATATGATTGAATATGAATAATGTTGTAGTTTTCTTGGTGTTATCAAATGTAGGCATCTCATTGGCTCATTTAGTGAAATAATCCATGGCTACGATGATGTATCAATGCCCCCTGGTCGAGTGAGAGTTACATGTCATGAATTCAATGCCCCATTTAGCGAATTGACCAATGGAAACTACAGGGTAAAGAGGAGTAGGATGAGATCAAATCTTATTGTTATACGATTGACACGCATGGCATTTATGGACGGTAGTAATGCAATCCTTAAACAATGAAGGCCATAAGCAACCAGCTTGTAAGATCTTTTTGGCAGTGGCATACCCAGACATATGACCACCACATGCTCTGAAATGATAGTCATTCAAATATTTATCATATTCATCATAGGTTAGGCATCGTCAAAATATTGAATCAATACCACGACAATAGAGGGTATCGCCAAGGATAATGTATTGACAGGCTTGATACCGAATATGACGATGATCCACACTAGAAATATCAGGCCAGAAAGTTTGGGCTTGGAGATAACTGATAATGTCTCCATACCATATGTCGTCAGAAATGATTAGAAAGAGAGACTCATCAGGAAAGGAATCCTCTACCACAATTTTTGTCTCAGTAGAGGGAAGGTCACATATCAATTCGACAAAAAAAATTATTTCTTTGATTTGGCACACTCAAATTCCAAATCAAACTCCTAGAGAATGACTATCCATTTGGATTTTTTCCCCCCAAACAATTGTCGATTAAGGATGTGTTGCATAGGGTTGCAATAGGAAATGATTGTGGTTCTGTGTAACAAGATATAATGACGAAAACATTGAACATCTTGAATAGTTTCCAAGGCCAGTTTTTCCACATGAAAATATTTGGTTTCGATGGTCGTGAGACTCCAAATCAAATAATATATGAAATGTGAATCATTTGAATCATCCTCTTGGACTAGAACCATAGTGATGGTAGAGTCTGAAGCTACTAAGGATAAAAAATAATCTCGACTATAATTGGTGGAAATAAAAGTGGTGTACGAGTTAAGGAAAGTTTCAAAGATTCAAAGGCTTTGTTGGCAGTTTCATCCCATACAAAATATTGACCCTTTTTAAGAATTCGAGTAAAACCTTTAGTTAATTCAACATATTTGGGGATGAATTGACGTAAAAAAATTCATTTCCCTTGCAAACTTTAGAGTTGGCGAAATGTAGAAGGAGGCACATTGAGAATAGCTTCAACCTTCAGAGGGTCCACCCTGATCCCATGTGTAGAAATGATAAAACCAAGAAGTTGGTCCGACTCTACAAAAAAAATGAATTTGTGTGGATTTAATTGTATACGATAATAGCGACAGCGTAGGAAAATGGCCCGTAAATGTGCCAGGTGATCTTAACGATGAATGGAATGCGTCGGTAAATCATCCAGGTAAGGTTTTACAACGTGTTTAATATCATGAAAAGCATAAGACATAGCACATTGAAAAGTCGCACCAGCATTCTTGAGAGAAAAAGGTAATTTCCGGTATGCTAAGGTTCCCCAAGGGCAGATAAAACCAGTCTTATGTTGGTCCACATGTAAAATATTGATTTGATTATAGTCGTAGAAACCATCCATTAAAGAGAAGATTTCACTTCCGGCACAGTCGTCAATGATATGGTCAATGAAAGGGGTTGGATAATTGTCTTTAGGACAATCCTTGTTGATATCCCTATAATATACACAAACACAGATCGTGCCTTGTTTATTCGTAACCGGAATAATATTAGACACCCAATCAGTCAACGCCACGGGATAGACAAAACTGGATTTAAGAAGTTTTTCAACTTCGATTTTAATAGCAGCAGGTTTGCGTGGATGTACTGGGTGAAGTCTCTGTCGAACAAGTTTAGCATATGGGTAAGTCTTAATATCATGTATAACAATATCTAGATCAATTCTCGACATCTCTTTGTAACTCCATGCAAAAATGTCACATAATTCTTGGAAAAGAGCTATATAAATTTGGACCTCATAGGCAAAACATGAGGCACCAATGTGAACATTTTACACGAATCCAGGTTTAATCAAAATATCTAAAGGGATGGTGGGTGAGATGTTACCAAAGTTCTCTTCATAAAAAACATGATGTATTGGTTCAGGAGTAGGGGACATAGTAATGACATGTTGGCACAAGGGTAGACCCAGGGTTCAATGCTATAATAGTGCACCAACAAAACCCTAACTACTGGCTCTTTCGGAAACACCTGCAAAGCATATGAAGTCTCACCTGAGGTAGAGGCAAGGGTGGTTGTAGGACTCAAGTGTCTGCAACCTTATCTGGGACACAGATCTGTGATTGTAATACTTAATAAAACACTTAGCACCGTCAGTTCCTCAATATGCAATCAATATCCACTTCGTTGATAAAACAGAGCTTCACAGTATTCACACTAATCTAATGTATTTACAAACTTCACATAGTTAAATAGATAATATATAGCATATCAAGCACTAATAATATTCAAATAGATCAGATCTAATATTCTCACATATCAATAGCACTAAACATAAGCAGATCTATCTAATCATCTCAAATCACTTAGAAAATAACATATAAATGCATCAAAACATCACACAGAGTAGAGTAACACAGTATTTACATGGTTCACCCCCCACCCTGGGGCTACGTCCACCAACTCTTCTTATTTATTATCTTCTTCAATAGGTTACATGCACAGAGCCTCAGAACCCTTCTCTGCATAGGACAGAAGATCTGTGTAGCTCACTAGATCCTTCTTCCTTGCGTTACATCAAAAATCCTTCCACCGTCTGTTACAACCACTTGCACTTAGCTCTAAAAATCACTTACAGTCATCCACAAAGCACTTACAGGCCCTACTTGGACTTAGCATACATTTACATTTGACTAGTGGCCTAACATCACACATATTCCCTCCCTTACATTGCTTAGACATATATTTATACATTACAAAATAGGCCTAAGCATGGGTAAACCCATGGGCCGACATCCCAATCCCATTACATAATCCCCAAAACCCAAAAAGGACCCAAAAAGGGGCCGAGATCCCATGATCTCTGCTTCATCTTGCGCTCCTCCTTCAAGAGGTTGTCGAAGTCCAAAATAGGTCAACATGACCAAGAATCTCTCAAAACTTGGTCAAGGGACAACATGCCCCCAACACTCACCTATGAATCGTCTCGAGTCACTCTGGTCTCACTAGTTCTGCCTCGAATGCCTTGAGCTTCACTCAAGCTGCTTTGAATTTCAGCTGTGTGATGGCCTCTTGCTCGATGAACTCCTGGATCACTACGTCATTCACAGACCCTTTTAGGCGTTTCTCTACTGCGGTGACAACTAGTTCTATCTCTACTCCTTGGTTTTCAACCTCTGTGAATAGTTGGCACGCCTTATCTTGTACTAGTTGGAGTCATTGAGTTACTTCCATAAATTTTCTTTGAATCGTATGGATCTGTTGCTGGGTAGTGCGTTTCTCTTGAGACCGCTTCATTCTTTCTACAGCCAACAGGGCCTTCAGTTGCTCCTGTAGTGTGTTTGCATGTTTCTTCACTTCCTGGAGCTGCGAATCCAGTGCCTGTAACTCTGGATTCTCGGTGAGGTTCTCATATGTTTGGGCGTTGCGGTTACTCAACTTCTTGCATTCCATGGCAAGATGTTTTAGTCTGTCAACTGTGTTAAGGGTAGTTTCTTCTCTTAGGTCCCTTATGTATTGCAAGGTTTTAGGCACAGTGCGTAGTTCCAAATATGTGATGTGTTGTTGTAGTTGCTCGATCACTTCTTCAAGCTGTGCCACCTATTGTGGAACTCGCTCTTCGATCTTTACTTCTACAACTTTCATAGAGCAAAGTTCTTTGTTGGCCATTTCCTTTACTTTGAGTTACTCTGCGAGCAACTGTTCCTTGCTTTGCTGCAGCTATGCTTTTTCTTCATCCCACTTCACTTGGAGAGCAATCTTTTCCTGTTCTGCAGTACTGCGTTTCTCTAGAAGGACTCTATGCACTTGTGATAAATCCTGGGTGGCTTACGCTATTTCTTCCTGTGCTTGTCGAAGGCGAGATTCGACTGTATCAACGATTCGATGGAGTTGAGCTAGCTCATATCCTAGTTCTGGTGTTCCTAATGGTAGAGACGCAGTGGAAACTGCACGGTTAGACTATAGTGCCTGCTGCACCCCTTGAAGTTCAACCTCAATTCAATTGTACATCTCCTCTTGCTTAGCCTCTTGCTTCTCTGCTATCTCCAGTGAAGTATTGTTCAAGGTTGCTACGATGAAATCAAAGTCATATAGCGTGAGGATAGTCTACAATTTGGTCATGGTTTCTTTCGATTTCTTCGGGGAGGAAGGTTTTGGGGGGGAAACCTTCCTTTCATTCGAGTGGTCCTCCTTCTCTCTAGGAAGTGTTACTTCACCTCTCCTCTATTCATCCTCTGTTCCATCTATCTCTTCACCATCAACTCCTGGCGTTGGTGACATGGAAGCAGTCTTCACCGAGGCACTACTTAAATCTTGTACTTCATCAGTATTCTTTGTTTTTCTAGGTCTGGGTGTATCCTGTACAGTTTCTAGGATGTCTATGTCAGATATCTCTGCATGGTCTACTGGAATAAGGAGTTCTGCCAACCATTCCTTGGTGATCTCCTCCAATTCCTCCTCTGTCTGTTTTTAGTATAACTGTAGTTGTTTCTTATGTTCATCGGCACATGCTGTAATATAAATAAAATTTCGATCAGCGTTGAATTTCATCAAAGGTCGAAACCTGTGTAAAGTATTCGAGGTCATATGAAGCTCGAACTGGATGGTTGTCTTCAGCTGATTGTAGTATGTATGGAACATGAAATTTCACTACCATTGCGTATTCATGTCGCTGGAATACCATAGTGTACTGAAATTCGTGGCCAGAGGTTCAAAGGGATTGATGTCCAGGAAGGTCTCACCTTTTGGCATCTCCCAGGCAATGAAAGCGATTAGGATCAATAGCCATCTGAAATGAAATTTGTACCCTTGATCCTAGGATTCTCTACAGTCAAGTTCTAATTGGTTTTCCAGGTACTTCGCCCAATTCATTTGTAGGCCCTCTGTGCACTTCCCTGCGAGGTCGACTACAAAACCAGTGACTTGGGTGGGTCGGTTCTTGCGAACTAACTTTCCTGCGATCAATTGACAAGTGAGGTGCACTGCACCGCTCTGGATAGAAACTACCTTGTAGCCTCGCGTGCCCTTATCGACATTGCCATAGGTGTCCTTTATCCTTTGAGCTAGAGCACGATCCATGGTTTTTTCGGGATAGAAATCTTGTGGGTCAGGGCCTTGCATACTCAGCCTTATGATCCGATTTATCAACATCGGATCAACTGTTATACATCAGTTTAACCACAAGTATCCACCATGGTAACAGGATAGCATCATCTTGACACATGAATTCACCTCTTGGTGGCTTCCGAAGTGAGGAATCTTCATGACGTAGAGCAGTGTGGACTGCGTGAGGTTCATAGTCCATGACTGGGGAATTATCTTTGAATTCTTTCCCTTTTTTATGGTCGGGTACTTATGTGGGGATAACATGTTGTATAATTTCCTGTCGCTGAGGTTGAAGTAAATAAACTTCAATGATGCAGTATTTTCTTGGTCTATGTGAACTGCGCGTATCCCTTTCGGGAGGTACACACTGATCAAGGCATACTCAAAGTCTCTGGGTACACTGTATCGATTTATAGCGCCACTCAGAGGTGGTATATAGGTGGGTGATATGCTCGAGATCAGTATAGCATTCACAAGATCATCCCTGTGCTTGGTTCGCTTTTCATCTGTTGGTCGAGATGGTCTGGCTTGAGCAGTGGATGGAGAGGCCAACAGTCCTCTCATCGATGATGCTTGTACACCTGTAGACAATCCTCTCTTTGACATGAATCTTTCAGTCATCAAGTCGAGGAGTACTTCTTTCACTGATTCTTCGACTACATTGATCTCGTCCGACATATGCACTCGGGATTAATTAGATCGGGGTCAAATTAACTTATACATTGTACTATAATAAACAACAAGAGCGCAATTATCACTGTATACAATTCACTTAGTTTGTGGGCTCAAACTCTTGGTTAGAAAAAGTTTTCTCAGTGCGTGGCGCGACAGGATAAATAGGTAACTTGGCAACGGTTCACTTATAACAAGTATGAAGCCTCATTAACTCTTGTTCTATCTAGTATGGCGTGGTTTGGTGTCAAGCTGTCTCGCCATAAATGTCTTTCTATCCATTCAGAGCAACGATCGAATGGTTATAATGTCCCTAATGGCTATATTGCTTCACCATGGTGAAGTGCCATGTGTCGCTGTTCTGATATCCCTACGAAGCTCCAATTCTGCAAATTTCCTTTCTGCGAAGTTCCCTCTACAACCTTCTATAAATTTTCAATCTTAGCTCTCTTCTTACTTAACTTCCTATCCTTCTTTCCAGTGAGCTTCGTCTCAGTATTCCTTTTTCCATTCTGATTCTTATCTTCTTTTGACATAGCCACTGCCCGTTGTTGATATTATTTCATAGGATTCAAGGGTAATACCTCTTCTTTATCTGGGGTAGGTACTTTATTTTTCTGTGAGTTGTCTAATGTTCTTGTAGCTTCGACATCTATGCCTCTAGTGTTAAATAACTTCGATCTATTCTCCTGTTCTTCAATCAAGTGTGCGAACCTTCTAGTCACAAAATATTTTAACTCTTGTTTCTTCTACTCCAAAACTTCTTCTTCTTCCTTTTGTCTAACTTGATCTCTATCAATCCAAGGTTTTCCTAGTAACATGGTAAATGGGGTGTTGTCCTCAATAAATTTAATAATCTCAAAATCTTCTTCTGTCGAATTTCCAATGGCATTCATAGATATCCGAGTGATCTTTCCACATAGGTTTACCAGTTTTCCTCTGAATAACCCTATTCCTCCTAATGAGGGAGTCATAGAAGGCCTCCCTATAGCTTCCCAAGTTCTCTCTGTCATGATATTCACTTGTTCTTCCTCATCTAGAACACAGTCAATGTTGAAGTCTCCGATTCTTGCTTCAATGCAATCTTTTTCTTTAAATATCTCTGATAATCTAACATGTCGGTGGTCATTCAAGGTTTCTTTTATCTGTAGCAATGCTTTCTTTGATTCTCTCTGGGGTTTTGCCATAGTTTCTAGATCTTCCTTAGGGTTTTCTTGATTCAGATTCATTCTTTCAAGCTTAGAAATCATTCTAGGGCAATCCAATACTTCATGATCCATAGCTCTGCAACAAAGACACCTAGGTCTTCTCCCAGGGAATTCCTTAGCAATATGTCCCAGTCTTCTGTAACTGTAACAAAAGGTTAATCCTCTCTTTCTTTTAAATGATCTCCAACTTCTCTTGTACTGCGCGCTAGGATCATAGGAGCTAACCTGCAACAAATTCTTTCTAGGATCCTGCATCCATTTGTTAGTCCAAACATTCTTTCTATGCATAGGTATAACATATCTTTCACTATTCTTATCATATCTACTCATATCAAATCTTCTTTCATCTATTAGTGACCTAGTGTTTAAGCTAGGACAGAATCTCTCAAACATACCTAGATCCATACTCAAGAAATAAAAAATTTCACTTATCTTACTTTTACAGAGCACAAAGATTTCAGATCTAGAAATTTTCTACTATTCTTACCTTTATCAGAGCACAAAGCTTACAGATCTTACCTCTTTTCTTGGCTAAACTTCAATGCTGCAATATTTTCTTGGTTTGTGTGAACTGCGTGTATCCCTTTCAGGAGGTATGAAATATTTTAACTCTTCTTTCTTCTGCTCCAAAACTTCTTCTTCTTCCTTTTGTCTGGATTGATCTCTATCAGTCCAAGGTTTTCCTAGTAACATGGTAAATGGGGCGTTGTCCTCAATAAATTTAATAATCTCAAAATCTTCTTCTGTCGAATTTCCATTGGCATTCATAGATATCTGAGTGAGATTTCCACATAGGTTTACCAGTTTTCCTCTGAATAAACCTATTCCTCCTAATGAGGGAGTCATAGTAGGCATCCCTATAGCTTCCCAAGTTCTCTCTGTCATGATATCTCTAATAACACAATCAATGTTGAAGTCTCTGATTCTTGCTTCGATGCAATCTTTTTCTTTAAATATCTCTAATAATCTAACATGTCGGTGGTCATTCAGGGTTTCTTTTATCTGTAGCAATGCTTTCTCTGATTGAGTTTTTCCATAGTTTTTGGATCTTCCTTAGGGTTTTCTTGATTCAGATTCATTATTTCAAGCTTAGAAATCATTCTAGGGAAATCCAGTACTTCATGATCCATAGCTCTGCAACAAAGACAACTAGGTCTTCTCCCAAGGAATTCCTTATAAATATGTCTCGGTCTTCTGCAACTGTAACAAAGGGTTAATCCTCTCTTTCTTTTAAATGATCCCCAACTTCTCTTGTACTGTGCGCTAGGATCACATGAGCTAACTTACAACAAATTCTTTCTAGGATCCTTCATCCATTTGTTAGTCCAAACATTCTTTCTATGCATAGGTATAACATATCTTTCACTATTCTTATCATATCTACTCATATCAAATCTTATTTCATCTATTAGTTCCCTAGTTTTTAAGCTAGGGAAGAATCTATCAAACATACCTAGATCCATACTCTAGAAATAAAAAAATTCACTTATCTTACTTTTACAGAGCACAAAGCTTTTAGATCTAGAAAATTTCTACTTTTCTTACCTTTATCAGAGCACAGAGCTTCATAGGTCAAGTAAAATGTTGCACACTAGGGAAACAGATCTACGCACAGAGCATCATAGTTTCAGGTCGAATCTTTTCACAAAGATTCTTCTTCCTTAGTTCCCATCAATCACAGTTGCAGGTCCCAGCAACGGAACCATTTGTTGGCATAGGGGCAGAACCAGGTTTCAACGCACCAACAACGCACCAACAAAACACTAACTACTGGCCCTTTCAGCAACGCCTGCGAAGAAGATGAAGTCTCACCCGAGGTAGAGGCAGGGGTGGTTGTAGGACTCAAGTGTCTGCAACCTACACAGATCTGTGATTGTACTACTTAATAAATCACTTAGAATTGTTAGTTCCTCAATATGAAATCAATATCCACTTCATTGATAAAATAGAGCTTCACAACATTCAAACTAATATAATGTATTTAAGAACTTCGCATAGGTAAATAGATCAGATCTAGCATATCAAGCACTAAGCATATTCAAATAGATCAGATCTAATATTCTCACATATCAATAGCACTAAGCATAAGCAGATCTATCTAATCATCTCAAAACACTTAGAAAATAACATATAAATGCATCATAACATCACACAGAGAAGAGTAACATGGTATTTACGTGGTTCACCCCCCACCCTGGGGCCACCTCCACCAACTATTTTTCTTTGTTATCTTCTTCAACAGGTTACATGCATAGAGCCTCAGAACCCTTCTCCACATAGGATAGAATATCTGCACATCTCGCTAGATCCTTCTTCCTTGTGTTACAACACAAAGCCTTCCACCATTTGTTACAACCACTTGCACTTAGCTTTGAAAATCTCTTAAATTCATGCACACAACACTTACATGTCCTACTTGCACTTAGCATACATTTACATTTGACTAGCAACCTAACATCACATAGATTCCCTCCCTTACATTGCCTAGACATCTATTTATACATTACAAAATAGGCCTAAGCATGGGTAAACGCATGGGCCGACATCCCAATCCCATTACATAATCCCAAAAACCCAAAAAAAACCCAAAAAGGGACCGAGATCCCATGATCTCCGCTTCGTCTTGCGCTCCTCCTTCGATAGGCTGTCAAAGTCCAAAATAGGTCAACATGACCAAGAATCTCCCAAACCTTGGTCAAGGGCCAACACGACAGTAGACAGATTCAAAATCTATTGATAACTCTCGATAGTCTTGGGTTCCAAGAAGATAATAGAACGATGATGTCCATCATCCCATGGGATATATTCCATAGACATGATTGTCATAATCATTTCATCGGTGTGAAATACTATGTGAAAAGGATATTGAGACGTATCTAAGAGAGAATGAGGAGAAGGAGTTGCCAATTGAATAGCTTGATAAGGAAATTCTATCAGACTTAAAGGCATTATGTCGTTGTAATGAAGATAGTCATCATATTTAGGTACTATCCAAGGGTCATAAGACTCAGGGATTTCACCAACAATGGTTGATATCATGTTAATTGATGCGACAAAAGGAGTAGGAATATCGGGTGGTGGAATGGGGATTGTACCCATTAACAATGAATATTTTAAAACACCCACACCGATGTTCTCATAACTAGGAGGTGTTTTCGCAATGAAAGGTATGTTACTAGTACGTGAATCAGAATTAAAGAAGGAAAGTTGATTGACAGTAACAACGTTTCCTTGGTGAGGGAAATGTATCACACGGAAAAGAGTAGAAACAACTGCACCCATGGAATCAATCCAACTACGACCAAGTAGAAGGTTATAATTGAGAGGTGCATCAAAGACCTCAACCTCAACAGTAATCGCTTTTCCTTCTAACATAATAGATAACGAAGGAAGAACATCGTAAGGTTTAAATGTTGTACCATTAAATTCTTTAAGAGTATTTTGTGATTCAGTAAGGGCATGAGAGCCAATGGCCTTCCAACAAGTGATGGACATGATGCAAGTCGAGGATCCTTTGTCAATAGTGGTTCGACAAATATTCTTATTTTCCACAATAACTTGTATCTGAAATGGTAATTGAGGAGGAAGCCTTGGAATATGATATTCCAAGTGAAATATTATAAAGTTCATATCAGTAGGATCAATTCCACCAATAGCCTTTAACAGTGCCTTCTGTTACATAGGACAACTTTGAAGGACTTCGAGAGCCGACATCGTAGAAGGTGCCTGCACAAGATCTTCTACAATACTATAGTTTTGAGCAGCACATTTGTGTGAGGATTAAACAATGACTTATGAACAACACTTTTAGGAGGAGGACAAATAACTGTATCTAGACTCAGTCGTTCGAGATGAATAGGATCATTGGGAGGTGAAGTTTATGGAAGAGGTTGAACCAATGGAAGTGGTGAATCATCAACTTTCTCTTTTGAAGGAGAATAATCTTTGGCTCGAGTAGTGACTACAACTTCATTATTCTTGGAGTCACCAGTACACATACGTACATAAGATGTGGTAGAGGGAGAAGGTTGTTCATGAATGACGAATTGGGCCTACTATTGAGAAGGAAAAGGTTGTGACAAAATGGTATATGTAGGAGGTGCCCCGTTTCCTTGCAGGAACTTAGTAACCTCAGCACGTGGTGGACAATCTTTCATATAATGATCCTCACCAAAAATAAGACAAGGATAACGAGGTTTGTGGTTTTCTTTGTCATTGATTGGTTGAGCCTTTGGTTTATTGGATTGTTGATTATTATTATTTTCCTCTTCATTCTTACCCTTCCCTTTATTTTTATTTTTATTTTTACCGGTAGGTGTAGATTGAACCGAATTAGACTTGGGATTGGAATGAATGGCTTGTTTAGAATGAGTCTCGGCATGGAAAGTGCCAATCACGCCATCAGTAGCATGAGAATCTACTGGAGGTGTTGGGGCTAGATTTGTAGATGGGAGAAGAGAATCAGGGATCAAGTCATATAGTGTGCCCATTTGTGAATAAACGAGATCCAAGTATTGAGCACGACTAATTTCCTTCTCTTCAGTGATGACACCACCCATGGCAACATCATAGGATATATGGCCAATGAGTGACCTGGTAAAACACTCAAACAATAGTTGATCAGGAAGGGGAACTTTAATTAAGCGTCTTCTTCTCCTTCACTCATGAATATGATCGGAAATATGAGTGGACGAGGATTGTTTAAATGAACTCAAAATTTCGGTTCATGTCTCGTATCGGATTGGTAGCTGGTAATGTGTTAAGAAATCCATATCTAAGGTATTGAAGTCATTGAAGAATCCTTGTGGAAATTCAATTTACCATTTGGCTTATGATCCCGTTAGAGTTCATTGGAAAATATGTAATCTAATGGATTCATCCATCAAAGAGTTGGATGATGGAAATTCATGACATGATTATTTGGGTCTTCCCCTGATCAGTCGTCAAAATTAGGAATGTCCGATGGTAACTTGGCAGGTATGATCGACCAATAAGGATAATTAAAGATAGGATCATTCAAAATCCTAGACAAATCTGGTAAATCCAAAGTAGCACGAAACGACAGTTGTTTGTTCACTTGAGGAAACTAGTAATTATGAGGAGGTAGTCCTATAGGTATACCAATAGGACCATAAGCAGTCTGTAGATAGTTAGAGGGTCCTTTAAAATTCGGTGGTGGATGGTTTTGATTCAAATATCCAACTTGAGTTGGTTGATTGAGTAAGCTTCCTTGGGAAGGAGGATTAGACTGAAAACCTTGACCCCAGGTAGGATTCATAGAACCTGGATATGATTGCCTAGGATTAGGGGGTACAAAAGATTTAACTTGAGGAGGTTTCCCCCCAGATGGTTATTGATTTTCTTGTAAAGGAAAATTCCAAGGTTGAGACTGTAATCCAAGGATATACTTCCCATACACTAGGTTATAACCCCCAACTTGGGGTTTTCCCCCAACAAGAATTTGAAAACCAGAAGTGAAAGAATGACTTGTGCCTCCAATTTGATTGGAGCTACTTGGGCCAGGATGATTAGATCCTCTAGTTGAAGGTGGAGGAGGAATGTTAGGCCCCGGGAGAGAACCTAGGTAGGTGTAGTAACATAACTACTAGCAGCATTATACCAAGGAGGAACAAAAATATTAACCCCTTTGGACGGATTCTAGGCAGGATTAGCAATAGAAGTATTTAGAGTGTGATACCCAGGTGGAATTGACAGATTTGGTCGAAGTGGAAGTGGTGTTCCAATAGGATCTTGAGTGATTACTGCACTTCCGACAGAAACATGCATAACTTGTGGGACCATGGTAGAGCTAGCGAGCTAGAGAGGAAGAATTGTATGAGAACCGTGACAACATTATTGGTCGTGCCAGTAAAATGATACAAGGGTACTGTATAGGAAGTAGAAGTCACAGAATTATGTGATGCCATAGGTTGATTAGAGGTCCTCTGGGGTAGATAACTCATTCCTATTTTTTCAAAAATATCTTGTCTCGAAGAAGTTCTCCAAAGAGAACGAATAGGACCACAAGAGCTACGATCAAAATTTCTAGCAGTATGAACCGGAGTTGTAAACGACTCACTCTGAAAGAGTGGATCATCTACATCAGACTCTTTGTGAGGTCCAGTAGGTATTCTAGTATAATATTCAAAAACAACGTCTCCCGATGAATTTATCCGGAGAAAAAGTGGATCTCGTACAACACTCAATAATAGATTTACGAGAAGTATGGATTCCTCCAATGGAGTATAACTTCCAATCTCAGAGTTTACGTCGTTATTGACTGCTCCTTTAGGAGAACCCTCTGGTGAGTTAGGAAGCAAAGGAGTATATTTTTTCGGATCTTTCAGAGGAAGCCCTTGCATCCTATGTGAACGGTGAGGGTTGATGTTTGCCACACCAAATAAAGAATGAAAGAAAGCTATGGCCAACTAGAGAAACAAACAACACTCACTTATAAAATATAAATATCATAAATGCAAACAAACCTTCTTATTTTGAATTCACTAGTTGGTGATGAAATCCAATGTCACGAAATCAAGACAATAAGGGGTTGCGATAAAGGAGGTGGAAAATTTACATTGACAACCTGTTTAACAAACTTACACCTTGGTGAAAGCTCCCACACACAATCGTGGGTATACCCTCCAAGGAGCCCGAGTGAGTTTGGCCAGCATTGATTCCAGGTATCGTGAAGACTTTCCCCTCCACAGTCACCTCGTGTAAAAACTCTAAAGAGATAGGCCACTAAGTTTACCAATTATGACAATGATGCCTGGGGAAGCAGTCGACATTCTGATCCACATGCAAGGGTAGGGTATCTAAGCCCGAAATAAACTTGAGAAGTTCCCCATAGGATTTTCTTCTCAAGTGACCCCCAATACTACGTCCAATATCTAAACTAAGACCAACAAAGCATGGTGACTAACTCTATTGTCCCTAATGCGACCTTGTGATTGACCCTTGTGTTAGAAGGGCTTCCCATGAGAAAATGTAGTAAGTGGATTTGTACTCTCCCTATCACAAGATACTATTGTGTGTTTTGATTCTTTGGAGAGTGTGCCTTACAACCTATTCCAAAGAATTATCCTAGCTAATGTTGGTGTCGGAAAGTTCTAGAAAATAAATGTTGCTAATAGATTTTAAAATTACGTTGTATTTTAAAGGTTGTTATTTACTCAAAAGGGAAACGGAAGTGAGACTGATGTTATATTTGACCTTGACCCAATAATATGTAAGAATAGATGAAATGAAAACATTTCATTCAATGAACTCTAATTATAGTAGGGAGAATGTTTCTTTTTTCCAGAATACAAAAGCTACAAGTACAATTTCTCACTTTTTGAAAGATATGAATTCCAAACAATCAAAGCTATCAACTTTTCCAATTTTATTTTTTCAAAAATTATATGAATGCAAAAATTTCTTACAAAGACTACGAAAAATAAGAATAAACTTCAGTTCTTTCCTTTTCAAATTAGAACAAAGATGTAATGAATAAAAGAAAGAATGGTCTAAGAAAACTATTGCACTCCCAACACTATTCCCAAATCAAATTCACAATGCAAGGAAAAAATAAAATGATAAGAAAACCTTTTATCGAATGCAAAAAAAAAATTGTTTATTAATCAATCAACAATACAAAAGTGAAAAAACAATCCAAAACTCAAAATAAATCAAGGACTACTTATCAAACAAGCACCCAAGAGCGAAGTCTTGAGATTATATCCTTGCGACAAGAGGTCAAGAAACAAAACTTGTAAAGCTTGTAAAGAAGACTTTCAATCTTTAAAAATCAATCAAATCAAGGCTTAAAAGTTGTAAACCAATCATTCACCAGTGCCAAAATTTCATCCGAGGTAGTAAAGACAAATCTACTCAAAGAAAAGAAAAGTGATTGTCACCCAAAAATTCCTATAGGAATCGTCGCAGGCTGCAGAGAGGCACAGTGTGACAATCAAGGATCGTCGCAGGCTGTCAACAAGTCACAGTGTGATGTCATCTCTCTGGTCTACACAAGTAGAGTGAGATGACAAGGAATCATCGCGGGTTGTTAATAGGAAACAGTGTGACAATCTATGAATAAAAAGAAAATTGGGAAAAATGACAAAATTTCTCAATGAACCTACAGGACCAGGTAGTCAAGATGGATCACCCACAGACTCAAAGAATTAAATTGATCAAAAGAAGACAATCTAAAATCAAATAAGAAGCAAAAAAACAAAAAGAGGTTGTATCCCTAGTATGGTTTCCAATTTTTTTATCAGAAAAATAGGTAAATGCAGACACAAACTAATCTCCCTAACTTCCACAGGAAGCTAGAACAAAACAAGACAAAATACAAACTTCGCCTTAGACTTCATTGTCATATAAACTAGTTCAAAGAGGAATGAGAGACATACCTTTTAAATGACGCTTGATCCTCGTTAGTGTCATTATTATCACTCCATCTTTGGATTTGAGGGATGGTGAACCTGTTTAATAAGAACAAATCAACAAAGGGAGAGAGAATAAAGATATATATATATATATATTCCAATTAATTGTAT
>SNQJ01S0159791.1:2414-18456 GCA_010110895.2 Picea sitchensis
CTTTCTGAATCAAAGTGCTTTTCTATTGCTATTTCGTATATCATTTCTGTGTATTGTGAAGATTATGCTGGATATTTTATTGTTATTCTACCATTTATATCATTTTATTTCTGTTCTGCATATTTTATATATCTGGTATATTTCATTGGAGGTGTGAACCAACCTCGTTGAAATTAAATTGGAGTGGATAGTTTCGTCAAGAAAAGGGTGTTGTTTTTCGGAATCCCTTTGGAGGAAACTTACTTTGACCTCCACGTTTTTGACAACAAATCTATGTGAGTGATAACTGACTTTTGTGTGTGAATGAGTGAAAGTGTGCCAATGTTTTAATGAATTAGGTGTCACCTTGTTGCATGTGGGCTTCACTTGGTCCTTACAAGTGTTTGTTACCTAATTAACTAAGTACCTTTGGTACAACCTTGCATAATTCAAAAGTCCCTAGGAAACTAGCATGTGTACATGTGGGTCCCTTACTATTCCTTTAACTCCCTATTGTGATTTAATCTAAGAAAATCTTTGAAACTATCCTAGATTGTGATGATGTGGGAATGTATGGGCCCGTTACAAAAACCTTTAAAACTTCCCTAGTGATTTAATCTAAGAAAGTAAACTTCAAAACTATCCTATCTTTGTAGCATGTGGGCATGTTTGGGCCCTTTATAATCTTAAGATGTGTTTGAAAAACAAACTAAGAGGAGTCCCAAGAGGGGTTTTTGTCCTCTCCTAAAGGTTTTAATCTTTTTAAGGGAGATGAAATTGTCCCACAATATTTTTCTGATTCTCAAGGTCGCTTGGAAGCACGAGAGAAGATCATACTAAGCGATTGTTATCCAACTTCTAGTCCCAATGAAAGTTTCATGTGATTTAGAAATGATTCCAATTTATACTTTTAGTCAAAGCAAGCCATCCATGTGGAAAAAATGAAAGCAAAAGAGGAAATAATTATTTTAAACCCCCTAAGTGCCTATGTGTTTTGACTAATCCCTTTATATGAAGAGGGAACTAAGTTTGGTGCATCTTACAACATGCATAAAATCACTTTTAAGAAGGCTAAGGGCCTTCCCCAAATCTCAAAAAAACTTACAATGTGTAGTTTTTTGCACAGGTGCGGGTCCCAGAGTAGACGGAGGCGCACTGAGCACCTATGTGCAGAATGAAACAAGCTTATGGGCACAGGTGCGCAAAATAGAACTGTGGTTTAGGTGCATGTGCACACGATGTGTGTCTGTGGGCCAAAAAACCCATGCACAACTGACACACGGCCATGAAGAAAATTACAGATGGAATTCTCTCAATTAAACTTGAAATTTGATGTTTTGCAGGTCGTCTTAGGCCAGTTAATGCACCTGCAGGTTAAATAAACCAAAATAAACCAAAAGAAGATCTATAAAAACCCGAATGGGGTAGGAAATTGATACCTTTCCCCAGTGGAGTCACCAATCTATTGCATTTTTTTCGTCACCTTAGTGAGCAAAACAGAGGTGCTTCCAAGCTTAGTTAGGTTTGCTAAGCAGGACAGTTGTATGGAAAAGGGTTAGAAAAATAAATATAAAAGACCAACTAAGAATTAAATTAAGAAATAAAATAACAACTAAACTAATGAGCATAGGGACATCAGGACAAAAGAAACAATAAGACCCATGTCACCAATGGTAAGGTTTATATCACTGAAAGAAAACACCAAGAAGAAAACAGACTATGAATTCCTTCTTCCTCCAAGGGAGGGCTCTTGGACCCCCACAAATGAGCTCTTCTTAAAACTTTGAATGAAAAGGGTGAAAGAATTCTTTGCTAATCCGCTCAAGGGGTGAGATGGATTGCCCAATTTAATGGTGCTAGTATACTTTTGATGAGAATAGAGGATTCCTCAAGAGAATAGTAGTAGCATAACTTTTCTATTGAAATTCCTTAAACAATGAAGTGCACCCATAGCCTTTTTATAGCACCTCTTTGAGGTATTGTGCAACCAGCTTGTAGTGTGGAAAGAGGCTAATTAGGGCATTTTTAGGTCTTTGACCAGCCACCCAGTCAGATCCAGTCCAGATTTGAGTGTCAAATCAACTTGGAAGCTGAACCAAAAGTGGGTGGGAAGTTGACCACTCTCATAAATGCATCATTCTCATATGTGTGTGGCTTTTAGCGACCACAGTCGTGCATCGGGCGTATGTGCACTTTTCCTATGTTTTTGTTTTGCGCATGTGCACCCGTGCCCTGTGTAATCATAGCGCACTTTAATTTTGTCACTAGTTGTATAGTTTTTGACCCTTTGGAAATGATTTTGTGGTAATTTTGGTCCATGGGTGACCTCATAACTATTTGGCAATGTTGAATTCTTGTAACCATTTGCGGACGAAATTTCAGTGATAACAACTACTAATGAGTTTGTCCCACGTTTCTTTGGAAGATTCTAAGTGCATAAATTTTACAAATTTTGCTTCTGCAAGCCTACTCAAAATAAAATTCATAGCCTTAGCATTGAAGCTGAATTCCAACTTGTCATCCTTATAAGCTATTACAATTGGCTTTACATAACTAGTCTCTACCACAACCCATACATCTGCACCTAAAGCCATTATGTAGGTTCTCATCCTAGCTTTCCAAAAGGAAAATTTTGTTCCATTGAACAGGGGGGCCTTATTGGTTGAAGTTCCTTCATGGATAGTCCTGTTTAAGCTCTAGGATATACCCTTATATAAAAGGAACTAGCTCTTATACCAATCATTGGAATTACTAAGACAACTGAGAGGGGGGGTGAATCAGTTGTCACTGTGCATAATTAATTTTATGCCTATTAAAATATTATTAACCTTCTCCAAGTGATCATCAATATTATGAAAGACATGAACAACATAAATAAAAAACATCAATCACACATATGATATACACAGAGACATATATTCACAAGGAAACCCATAAAGGGAGAAAACCTCTTCTTCTTCGAATGATAGGAAATCTTTTAAGTTCTATACATCATCTTTCTTTGAGCACAAACTCAAAATCAGGCTACAACCTCTTCTTTAACAAGCTTCAACTTGTTGAGAGGACCAAATCTATGGTTTCTCTAGCACCCACTAAAAGGAAGAACCAAGTCCCTGAGTGTTCTAGAACCATTTAGATGGAAGCACCAACTTCCAGTCACACAACCACCAACCTGTATAAAAAAGAACAATGGTTATCCCTTGCACCACCCTACCACCCTGGTTTTTCTGGATGCAACCAAATGGAAGCTACAAATCCCTTTGTTCAAGAACCCACTTGAAACTTTGAGGACAACAGTCCTCCCTAGCACCACCCTACCACCCTAAGATATAAATATTTACTTGAATAAGACCTTACAACAATACAGACATTTCAATGATTACCACTTCTTATTTGTTCTACAATTCTTCTCTGCTTCTGTCTATTCATGACTGGCTCCACATGTTGTCTCTCTCCATATGCTCTTCCTCTGTTCTTATCATGCTCTTAGGTTCTCATACAGTCTTATGTTTTCACCATTTCTACTATGTCCAGCTTATGTTCTTCATCTATGCATATTTTCGACGTTGTTCCTGGTATCTCCTTGATCACATACAATTCAACTTATTTTACCCAGAAATAGAAACTTTCCTTTGTCATGAAATATTTATTTTATTCATGCCGTCATCATCCATTACTCTCTAAATCTCCAATGTCCATGTCGGGAATATTAGAATTCTCAAGAGCCATGAGTCCAATGTCCCAGAACAATGATCAGTTAGTGTAACTGAATCATAATTGATAAAGAAACCAGGAAGTGAAACAACAACCCTTCGATCAAATCCGGTTTGATCAACATCGTTGGATTATAAACGCAAAGGATTTTTATTTGACTTTTCAATGTGTAACCTCCGATGTGGATCCTAGAAGAACTAGCTCCTTCCCCTAACTTCCAATGATGTGACCTTGGGAAATTTTATCATGTGACCATGCGATTGCAAGCACGACCAAAGGTGGTTTGAGGGAAACCCACTTTTCACCCTGTAATTCACTACAAAGTTCCAAGTGTCCTTTCTCCAAAACCGTGGTTTTGATTGCGGCCCACCTTCAAATTTTTAAAGTTCACGCACCTTCAATCCTCGCAATGTGACAAGATTGTCGATCTCATGATCTTAACGGTGCTCCTGAACTGATGGTTCATATTTTTCATTTCAAGTTCTATGGATCATATCTCACCTTCCTAAATCAACGACTGTGATTTACTTCATGATCTAGGCTCCGAGAATTTCAAATCTCAAACCCTTCTTTTCTATGTATGCCAATCTTTCGGAGTCAATGATTTACGAACACCTGTCCTTATTAATCAAAGACTTAGCCTCTACCTCATGAATTTGACCTTTCAACCAGATCAATGGTTTTGTGACCCCTTTCTCAATCAAGGTCTCCAGACTTATGAAATCTCAAGTCTCAAACTTCACTCTGGATCAGACAGTCGAGATTCACTTCGGACGATGTGACGCTTGAGATATTCTTCAGATGATCTAATGACTGAGATATAATTTGGATGATCCAATGATCGAGAATTCATTTTGCCTCTTTGACTCTCTGGACTTCGGGGATTTCAAATCTCAAACTGATGCTCTGGATTAGATGGCCCAAATTCACTTTGGACAATCTGATGGTTGAGATCTTCTTCAGATGATCTGATGATTGATATTTACTTCGAATGATCTAGCAGTTGAGAAGAATTTTTGTCTCTCTGGCTCTACGGACTTTGAGGATTTAAAATCTTAAAATGATGCTCTGGATCAGACGACCTAGATTCATTTCGGATGACCTGATGCTTGAGATATTATTTGGATGATTTGATGACTAATATTTACTTCGTATGATCCGACGATTGAGAATTTGTTTTGGCTCTCCAGCTCTCCGGGCTTCGGGAATTTCAAATCTCAAATTGAAAAATATTGAAGTGATATTTTTCCAGAGTGTAACCTCCTCACATATTTAGACCCGAAATGAATGATGTTCATTTGATCAAGATCTTAGATCAACAAATCGATCTATCTACAATGCATCTTTTCCTTGGATTAAATCCAATGGCTCTCCATCTTTTCTTATCCTATCTTTCCACTTCATTTGATTCGACGACTGATGGAAATTCAGATGATCGAGATCTAAGATCTAAGCCCTTTCTTATCCTATCCTTCCATTAATTCAATCCAATGGATGACGGAAATTTGGGTGATCGAGATCTAATATGTCATCCCTTGCTTATTCTGACCTTCCATTAATTCAATCCGACGACTAACAAAAATTTGGGTGATCGAGATCTCAGATATCATCCCTTGCTTATCCCGTCCTTCCATTAATTCAATCTGATGGCTAAAAGAAATTTGAATAATTGAATTCTCGACCGACACCAGGGACTTTGCCTTTGGGTATATCATGTTGGCTTGGTTTTTGGAGAGGGTGCCTATGTTACACCCTAGGATTTTATTGGGCACTCCTAGGGCGCGAGAGCCATGATTAAGGTGGTGGTCAATGATATTGGTTCACCACGGTGGTGGTGAGGGCGGCCATTTTTTCACAGCTGAGATGGAACAGGTGTGGCGGCAGATGTCGCAGATTATACTGCAGTATCCTTATGCTGGTGTTGACTTCTGGGGTGATCTGGACATGGTATTACCTCCAAGGGAGGTGTTTGATCACCGAGGTATGTTTATGAGTTTGATATATTGATTTTTGAGATAGAATTGCATGTGTATTTTGTATATATGTTGATACTATCATTTGGTTTTTTATTTGAGCATATGTGGGACCTCGCGGGCGCGAGGTTGAACTACTGAGAGTGTCGGCTCGCCAGGAGCTGGGGAGACCTCCGCAAGTAGGAGAGGGACATTGGCATAAGGACATCGATGTGAGACCAACTGATGATGAGAGAGAAGCGAGGAGACATCATTTTGATGACCCAGGTGTCGGGCCATCACATGCTCCTCTGGCGGATGCTAGAGTAGATTTTGAGGATATTCGTCGCTGCCTGGAGGTGGTACTACAGGGAGTTCCTGAGGGCATGTGGTCACGTATTCAGGATGAGGGCATCCTGGAGAAGTGTGTTGGAGTGCCATCGATGTGGTGGGCTGTGGTGCAGCGAGCAGTAGTAGTAGGTGCTGCTATGACCGAATGGTTACCTCCCAGTCTGGAGGGACCTGTAATGGGTGGGGGACCACCACCTAAGGGAGGGGCAAGAGGTGGTGCTCTAGAGGCACCTTGAGTGGTGTTCTATGTATTTTTGTATTTTTGTATATAGGATGGTGAGCCCATTTTTGTGTAGTGGCACCAGTTTTGTACCGAGGTGCTTCATTGGCCTGCAGACGTTTGTATATTTGTATGTAAACATTTTGATGGCACTGTGGACTAATTTATATATATATATATATATATATATGAGTATACATTTTGGGATCTATGTGATGTTTACATGTGTATTGTTAATGTGTTGATGATGTCTAATTTATATATGTTGTGACAGGTTTTTGATATTTTTATGTATGTGTAGAGGTAACTTGATGCGATATATGCCAATCTAACACATTGTTAGCTAAGTTATCTATAATTTGATTCAATTGTCTTTAAATATGTGTAAATGTAATGAAATCAAAATGTCTAGATAAAAGTCTAACTTGCAGGTATTTGTGAAAGAGGAAAGGATCGCGGACGCGATACACACTGTTGAGCTGGAGGACGACTAGTTGAGAGTCGAGAAAGATGCTAAGCTGATGAATACAATGATGTTGGGCATCGATGAGGAGGCCAATAACGATAGTGTATTCGGCTTGGTTGTTGGTTGTTAAAACCAAACACATGCCGCTAGAGTCGAGTATTTCATGTCAAGGGGTATAGAGGGCCCAAGCTGTCGAAGTGAGATTTTGTTTCCAATGGTTGGCATCGTCGACGTAATCGATGTGGTAGGCTGGTGGAGGAAGCATCTGTCAATAGCACAAATGATAGTTTAGACGTGAGGGATGGAAAAAAAGAATAAAAACACTATAAAAGCAATAAGCTAAAGTAGAATTGTTACGCTTAGGCATAAAATTTCTTTAAGTATAACCCGTTGAGGGGTTATTTGAGAGAGAGGCCAAGATGTATGTGCCTTTGGTGAGGCAATGTTGGATAATGTAGGGGCCATGCCATAGTGATTCGAATTTTCCATGACCAAGGGTATCATGAGAGATATCGTAAGTAAGGACTAGGGCACCTTTGTGAAATGAGTGAGGGTTGAAATGGCGATCGAAGGTGGATTTTGACCATTTTTTGGCTGCCTCATTGTTTTGTAATGAAGATCGATGATCTTCATCCAAGGATTCTAAGTTCATCAAGTGTTGCTCCATTGGAGTAGTGTTGGGTAATAGCTCAATTGTGGTGTGTAAGGTGGGAATTTATCACTCGATGGGAAGATTGGCCTCAATCCCATGGACTAGATGAAATGGTGTGAAACTAGTGGTCGTTTTCACGGTCGTACGGTAATCCCATAGTGTGAAAAATAACATATGATGCCAATTGGTCTTATGTTTATTAACCGTGCGATGTAACATGGTCTTGAGGACCTTATTAACTGATTCGACCTGTCTGTTAGACTGAGGGCAATATGGTGAGGCAAACTCATGGGAGAATCCTAATCGAGATGAGAGTTTGACAAAAATATCATTCTCAAAATGTTTACCGTGATCGAAAACTAGTTGGAGTGGTACTCCAAAGAAGGATATGACATGGTTAAAGAAACAACGTGTTGCAGTGTCAGTGGTGTTGTTGAAGGTGGGCATAGCTTCAACCCATTTTGTGAAGTAATCGACTGTGAAAATAATGTATTTGTGGCCATTGTTGTATGGGGGATTACAAGTCATGAGGTCGATGCCCCATTTACAAAAGGGGTTGGCAGTAATGACTAGGTGAAGAACAGCAAGTGGTGCTCATGCTTTGTTGGCATAAAGATGACATTTCTCACATCGCTTTACATCATGAATGAAATCATGAAATAATGTAGGCCAAAAATAACCTTCTGGGATGATTTTCTGAGAAGTGGACATGCCCGAAAGATGGCCCCCACATGCGCCACTATGGCAGTCGTTCAAGACTCTATCGGCCTCGTCAATAGTCAAACATTGATAAAGTATGGTGTCGACCCCTCATCGATATAAGATATCTCTGATGAGGAGATAGCGGGGTGCCTGGTGGTGAATACGATGGCAATCATCTCGTAAGAGGTGGTAACCAAACATTTAGGTTCGGAGATAGACGAGGAGGTCATCGTACCAAGGATCATCTGAACTGATGTAAAAGATATGTTTGTCGGGGAAGTAGGTATTGATAGGGGCCCTGGTAGTATCGGAGGGGAATGTTGTGACAAGTTCGGCGAGGACGAGAGATTTCTTGCTCTTGGGTGTTGAAAATTCAAGATCATACTCTTTAATGATAATGATCCATTGGGAAAATTTTCAATTAATTTGTCGATGGCAAGAAAGTATTGCATAGGGTTGGAATCTACTACGACCTTAGTCGTGCGAAGCAAAATGTAATGGCATAGTTTCTGGACTATAAGGATAACTGCAAGGGCTATTTTATCTTCATGTTTATACTTCAGGGGTGGCTCTGAGAGGTTTTTACTAACGTAGTAAATGACATGCTCATGATCGTCAACACCAATTTGAACGAGAACTCCTCCTACTAAGACAGTCGATTCTGATATGTAGAGGATATAGTCACAATTATGGTCAGGTGAACTAATTAAAGGGGAATTAGACAATTCCATTTTAAGATCGTCAAATGCTTTTTGGGCATGTTCATCCCACCGAAATGGGATGTCGTGGTGTAGTAAGCGAAGGAAACTGTGTTCTCGAGTGGCGTAGTCTGGGACAAATCACCGTAGAAAGTTAGTTTTTCCTTGTAGGCTCTGGAGTTGATGTAAATTCCAGGGAGGTGGAATTTTTTTGATGGTTTGTACTTTGATGGGGTCCACGGTAATACCTCTTTGGGAAATGATGAATCTGAGGAGGCGCCCTGCAGTGACACAAAACACGCACATGAATGGGTTCAAGAGGATGTTGTACTGGAGACACCGTTGAAAGATGATCCATAAATCACTAAGATGTTGGGTGTGTTTCTTGGATCGATCTGTGAGGTCGTTCAAGTATGCAAGGATGAGATGAGCCAGATCATGAAAAATGTATGTCATATCCCTTTGGAAAGTTGCACCAACATTCTTTAATCCAAAAGGCATGACACGATATGCAAAAGTACCCCAAGGGGTAGTGAATGTGGTTTTTTATTGATCGACTGGGTGAATTTGGATTTGATTATAACCAGAGAAACCACCCATGAAGGATAGAACCTTGTGGCATGCACAGTCGTCGATGATTTGATCGATGAAAGGCATTGGAAATTTGTCTTTGGGACATGCATGATTGAGATCGTGAAAGTTCGTGCAGACGTGGATAGTGCCCTGTTTTTTGTTAACAGGTATAGGGTTGGAAACCCATGATGTATAGGTGATGGGGTAGATGAACCCAACCATGCGTAATTTATCAATCTCGGCTTTGATGGCTGATACTTTGGATGGGTGTAGCGGTCGTTTTTTTTGACAAACTGGTGTAATGTCATGCCAGGTGTCGATGCGATGTTTGACAATAGAGGGATCAAGGCAAGGCATTTCTGTGTATGACCAGGCAAAAATATCTTGATATTCTTGGAAAAGGGATTTATAGCCAGTGATTTCTTGAGGAGTGCAAGCAGCGCCAATGGTGATTTCCTCGACGACTCCATTTTTGATAGAAATGTTGATTTTGATGGTCGGGGAAATATTAGCCATGTTTCCTTCTTCAACATCATTAGGGGAAGGAATGGGGTTATTGAACCAATCGATATGCCCTGATGGGATAAAATCCTTGGTTTTGACCATGTATTTGGGGTCTTGGTTAGGAGGCGTGGAGGCTTCCTGTGGAAAGAAGAGCGCTCGATGGTGTAGTTCATCCCATGGGTAGTCGGGGTTATGTAACTCTTTGAGTATGTACTTGTCACAGTGGAATTGGCGGGAATAGAAGGGGTCATAAAGGGTGAGATCAGTGACTGTCACTATGTGGCTACCCCCTAGTGATGAAGAAGTTGGGAGAATGACACAATGAGATTGTGATGGTTCACTCAACAAAAACCAAATATCGAAATACTGAGGAGTACTAGTGGTAGTTGAGTGTGAAATTTCCGTAGGGAAATTAGTGGGAGAATTAGGGGGATTTGGGGGTGAATACTTGGATAAGTCATCCAAGAACAATGGAGGCATCAGGAGTGCCTCAGGTTTAAGAGAAGTGATATGAAGAATTTCTAGTGATGAGGTAAGGTCAACCATCGATTCTGTAGGGGTTTGAATAAGGGTCAATTAGCGTTTCCTATATTCGATGATCATGGGACATTGGTATGTAAAATGATATAAGGATTCACATAGAGAGCAAGGGAATCTCATGTGTTCATTGATTGAATATGTGACATAATGGATGTCAATGATTTTTGGCAAGGATGATATAGTTGGATTGGGTTCGTTTTGGAAGCTTTGGCGTACTGCGGCTAATGTCTGTCAGAAGCATGACAATGTTGGGCAGTGGTGTGTATAATGGCCATATTTTGAACATATAGTGCAAGAGAATTTGGTTCATAGCCCTTTACTACTTGAGTGAGGGGTGGTGGTGGCAGTACTTTCTATAGTGGCGAGCATTGATGATGTTTTATTGAGTGGAATCAGGTTCCATAACTCAGGTAGAGATGGGCAATTTTTGGTTTGGTGTCCATCTTTCTCACATAGTGCGCAAGGAGGTTAGATACATGGGGGAAGTGGAGTTGTGCACTCCTTCTTCTTTCGCCTACCCCTAGATGTGGCAGGGAGGGTAGTGAGTGGGGGTGTAGGGGGTATGGTGGGAGTGAGTATGGGAATCGTCATTGGGATTCCTTCCATTTTTGGGGGAATGGATGGTTGAGGGACCATCTCTGGTGGATGTAAATACCAAACTGGAATTGCTAACACCATATTAGGGAGGGTAAGTGTTGTGGCTACTTGGAAAGATTATGCTTGGTGGGGGATAAAAGAAGGGGATTTGAGTAATGCCTTGGGAAAGTGTCTCCCAAACTGGGATATGGCCTTAGGGAGAGGTGAAATCGTGGACTAGTGGAGTCGATGACTTCACAGGAGGCTCATGAGGGGTGAGCTCTATGACTAGTGGGACGTTAGATATGATAGAAGCTTCCCAAGAAGGAATGGTATCCTCTATGTCAATTCCGTTGGATGATATGACGCATACTTGATTGGAAGGATGAAGGAGTGGTGGCGCACCATGGTAAGTTCCTAACAATGATGGGTAATTGAAAATTTTGGGACCCATTTCGATGAGTGGGTATGCATCATGACTCATGTGTATGAGAGGGAGAATGTTATCGATGTTGGCAGAAGGGTTAGGCTCGTAATGTGTGACTTGGTCAATGGTAATGATCTTCCCGTTATGGAGGAACATCATTGTTCGAAATATGGAGGAGGCAACTGCCTTCATGGCATACATGTAGCTACAACCGAATATGATATTATAATCGAGTGGGGCATCGATAACTTCAATGTTGATGAGAATGGTCTTACCCCTGAGTTCTACTGGGACATTTTGGAAGAGCCCTTCAGGAGATGATGGTCATCCGTCATAATCTCGTAAGGTAATGGAAGATGGTATGAGTTTGGGGGAACCAAGTTTTTGTAGTACAGATTTGGACATAATCCTTGTGGATGCACCTTCATCAATGATGCACTGATGAACTATAATGTTCCAAATTTTTACTGGGATTTGAAAAGCGATCAGAGCAGGAAGGTGAGGTTCTCCACTGTCGAGATAAAATGTGATGAGTTGGGTATCTGCGGGGTCAAATTCCCCTAAGGCAGAAAGTAATGATTTCCACTGAGTGGGACAAGTTTGAAGGACCTCTAAGACTGACATGGCAACTAGGGATTGTGCTAAGTCATTGACCAAACTATAGTTATGAGCCACCCTAGCCTGGGGGTTGTGGACATTCCTACGCAATGGGATGCGAGGGATGCAAAGAGGTGTTTCGGCAGTAGGGTGAGGGAGTACCAACGGGGGTCCTGTTGGTGTTGGGTTTTTTTCTGGGGGAATGGGAGGAGACTCAGAGGGTGCACAGTATTGACGAATACATGTTTGTAGAAAGATTTTTTCCTCACTGGTGAGGAGGATAGTACGATCTGTGGGATTGTTGGGATTGAGATACTGTCCCGAATGTGGTGGGGTATGCTATGTATCTTGTTGGGTGTTCATCACACCTTGGTGTAGACTGGGATTCTGCAGCATGGCTGGGGGGTTGTTGCACGTATTGTTGTGGGGCCTGTTGAGGGGCAGGCGGTGCTGGAGGATGTGGTAGACTGCCTGAGTCTTTCATCCATTTAAACGCAGCGATTTGGGGACAATGATGAGTATAATGACCAAACTCACCGCAAAGGGCACAAGGGAAGGTGGTCTTAATAGTATTTTTATTTCTCGATTTAACCCTGTTTTTATTGCCCCCCTGGGGGTTCTGATTCCCTTAGTTGTGGTTGCCCCCAGTAGGTTGGTGTTGTTGGGGTAGATTCTCGCCTTGACCTGGGTTGTTATTGTTCCTATTTCTTCCTTTATTTTTGGCATTATTCGATGGGTGGGTCAGATTTTTTGTATTTAGTTGTTCAAAATTTTGATATTGATGAATGGGAGAAGGTTGAACAAAATTCACCCCAATGTGAGGGTGTGGGGGTGCCATGGGCTGTGGAGGACCAGAAAATAGAAAGTACGGATTCTATGGGAGTTATGATCCGTAAGGTACGTAGGAAGGTGTGGCGCTTCCGCTGGTACTTAAAGTATAAGGTGAGGTAGAGGGGGAACCAAAGTATAAAGTATGAGTATACATTTTGGGATCTATGTGATGTTAACATGTGTATTGTTAATGTGTTGATGATGTCTAATTTATATATGTTGTGACAGGTTTTTGATATTTTTATGTATGTGTAGAGGTAACTTGATGCGATATATGCCAATCTAACACATTGTTAGCTAAGTTATCTATAATTTGATTCAATTGTCTTTAAATATGTATAAATGTAATGAAATCAAAATCTCTAGATAAAAGTCCAACTTGCAGGTATTTGTGAAAGAGGCAAGGATCGCGGACGCGATACACACTGTTGAGCTGGAGGACGACTAGTTGAGAGTCGAGAAAGACGCTAAGGTGACGAATGCAATGATGTTGGGCATCGATGAGGAGGCCAATAACGATAGTGTATTCGGCTTGGTTGTTGGTTGTTGAACCCAAACATATGCCACTAAAGTGGAGCATTTCATGTGAGGGGGTATAGAGGGCCCAAGTTGTCGAAGCGAGATTTTGTTTCCAACGGTTGGCATCGTCAACGTAATCGATGTGGTAGGCCAGTGGAGGAAGCATCTGTCAATAGCACAAATGATAGTTTAGACATGAGGGATGGAAAAAAAGAATAAAAACACTATAAAATCAATAACCTAAAGTAGAATTGTTATGCTTAGGCATAAAATTTCTTTAAGTATAACCCGTTGAGGGGTTCTTTGAGAGAGAGGCCAAGATGTATACGCCTTTGGTGAGGCAATGTTGGATAATGTAGGGGCCATGCCATAGTGATTCGAATTTTCCATGACCAAGGGTATCGTGAGAGATATCGTAAGCAAAGACTAGGGCACCTTTGTGAAATGAGTGAGGGTTGACATGGTGATCGAAGGTGGCTTTTGACCATTTTTTGGCTGCCTCATTGTTCTGTAATGAAGATCGACGATATTCATCCAAGGATTCTAAGTTCATCAAGCGTTGCTCCATTGGAGAAGTGTTGGGTAATAGCTCAATTGTGGTGTGTAAGGTGGGAATTTCTCACTCGATGGGAAGAGTGGCATCAATCCATGGACTAGATGAAATGGTGTGAAACTAGTGGTCATTTTCATAGTCATACGGTAATCCCATAGCACGAAAAATAACATATGATGCCAATTGGTCTTATCTTTATTAACCGTGCGATATAACATGGTCTTGAGGACCTTATTAACTGATTCAACCTGTCCGTTAGACTGAGGGTAATATGGTGAGGCAAACTTGTGGGAGAATCCTAATCGAGATGAGAGTTTGACGAAAATCTCATTCTCAAAATGTTTACCATGATCGAAAACTAGTTGGAGTGGTACTCCAAAGCAGGATATGACATGGTTAAAGAAACAACGTGTTCCAGTGTCAGTGGTGTTGTTGAAGGTGGGCATAGCTTCAACCCATTTTGTGAAGTAATCGACTGTGAAAATAATGTATTTGTGGCCATTGTTGGATGGGGGATTACAAGTCATGAAGTTGATGCCCCATTTACAAAAGGGGCCGACAGTAATGACTAGGTGAAGAAGAGAAAGTGGTGATCATGCTTTGTTGGCATAAAGATGACATTTCTCGCATCGCTTTACAGCATGAATGCAATCGTGAAAAAATGTAGGCCAAAAATAACCTTCTGGGATGATTTTCTGAGAAGTGGACATGCCCGAAAGATGGCCGCCACATGCACCACTATGGCAGTCGTTCAAGACTCTATCGGCCTCGTCAATAGTCAAACATTGACAAAGTATGGTGTCGACCCCTAATCGATATAAGATATCTTTGATTAGGAGATAGCGGGGTGTCTAGTGGAAAATACGATGACAATCATCTTGTAAGAGGTGGTTACCAAACATTTGGGTTCGGAGGTAGACGAGGAGGTCATCGTACCAAGGATCATCTGAACTGATGTAAAAGATATTTTCTTTGAGGAAGTAGGTATTGATGGGGGCACTGGTAGTATCGGAGGGGAAGGTTGTGACAAGTTCGGTAAGGACGAGAGATTTCTTTCTCTTGGGTGTTGAAAATTCAAGATCATACTCTTGAAGGATAATGATCCATCGGGAAAATTTTCCATTAATTTGCCGACGGCTGGGAAAGTATTGCATAGGGTTGGAATCTACTATGACCTTAGTCGTGTGAAGCAGAATGTAATGGCATAGTTTCTGGACTGCAAGGAAAACTGCAAGGGCTAGTTCATCTTCGTGTTTATACTTCAGGGGTGGCCCTTAGAGGTTTTTACTAATGTAGTAAATGACATGCTCACGATCGTCAACAAACTGGTGTAATGTCAGGCCAGGTGTCAATGCAATGTTCGACAATAGAGGGATCAAGGCCAGGCATTTCTATGTATGAATAGGAAAAAATATCCCGATATTCTTGGAAGAGGGATTTATAGGCGGTGATTTCTTGAGGAGTGCAAGCGGCGCCAATGGTGATTTCCTCGACGACTCCATTTTTGATAGAAATGTTGATTTTGATGGTCGGGCAAATATTAGCCATGTTTCCTTCTTCAAAAGTGTTATCCACAAATTTGGTCATTGTGATGATGTCATGATGATGATATGATGATGGAAAATCAAGCTCTTTACCAAGAATACTTTCCTGAGAAAAGTTACAGTTGTCTTCTTCCAGAATTCATACTTTGAAGAATGTTCGCAGGTTGCCTATATATTCACCTACGAGAATTTCTATTTCTCGCAGGCTTCTTTAAGCTAGGGTGCGAACTTCTCGCACTGTTCTCATGGTTAGGGTGCGAACATGCTCTTAAAGGAGAAAAAGATAAAGATATCAAATATTCTATAAGGGAATCTTCTAGAAGGGTGAGTTGGCTTTCGAGTGGTTATTCAAGTACTGGAATTCTAGATATCTTGGGATCATTCCTTACCTAAGTAACTAAACTATCTTCTCCTATATATTGAGGAGATTGCTCATGGAAAGGGTTAAGTTGAGCAAGCAGCAAATTAGCAAGAGATTGATTAGAGAATCAGTGCAAGACTGTATGAAGGACTGATGCTACAACAGCTAGAGACAACCACAAGGCCATCACAAGTAGTTGATATTCTTCATGCATGAGCAAGTGTGTGTGTCAGAGCTAGAAGCCATCGAAAGGAGACCTACGACATCAAGGCTCAGGTTGTAA